>JAGDQP010061230.1:0-12074 GCA_022664845.1 Lepisma saccharinum
TTCTTTGTGTATCCAGCCTTATGCAAATGGTTCCACACGGTTTTTTGTGCAATGTTTAGCTCTTGGGCAATCGAAACAGTGCTTACATGACGGTCGGACGCGACAATGTCCATGATTTTATCGACATGTTCGACACGTGGCCTTCCAGTGCGTGGTACATCTTTGACGTCAAAATTACCGGCACGGAATCGACGAAACCAAAATTGCGCGTGATTGGCTGTTACAGTATCAGGACCATAAACACTATTCATATTTGCAGCCGCCTGGCTTGCGTTTTCGCCTTTATCGAAGAAAAACTGTAAAATATAGCATATTTTCTCTTTGCTAGTGTCCATTTTGACGCGCGCTCACACAACACTGAGTCAACTCATCACAATTATCTGATCAGTGTTTGTAGTACTCAATCTCATCGTTTGAACGCCATCTCGTTGAACCCGATCGGACTTATACAACGCGAGATACAGATCACTGAAGCCATGTATTGGCAAAATAACGGATTACTTTTTACTACACCAGATATAATTCATAATCATGTGTCATTTTTTTAACTGTTACAACCTTCGCCAGAGAAGCAGAATCATTATGCTCAGAAACTAACTTTTTTTCCCCGCTTTGTATCTCAGCAGATTATAAACAGCTTCAACTTTCCCTTTTTAAAATTTTGAATGTCATTGATTCCTTCGGAAATTGCGGGAAAGAGTGGAGTCGAATATACAGACGTTGGAACAGACTTCTATATAAAGACAATCGTCCCCTTTGTTAAGTCTCTCAAAGCTCAACTTTCAAAGTTCAGACAACTCGCAAGCTCATTCACTTGCTTGCTCGTCGACCGTCAATACTAAGATGCAATGCTGGACTTGTATTTTTGCAGGTGTCCGTACAAATTCGTTGCTGAAGACGCAGAAAGGTAAATCCACATTAAAATAACTTCGGGAATAATTCTAAAGTATGCATAGTAGTTCAGATTATTAGCAGTAGATCGTTGGAATTTTTATTATTAATTAATATTATCAGACTAATCACCAGGCAGTAGTTATATATCCGAATAGCTCATAAATAAAAAAAATATATTATCGAAGGAAAATGATCATATCGAAAAAGAATTGAAATACCTCCTGAATAACGGAGAGAAATGAGTTAATTCAGATATATAATACCCAGATAAGTTCGTAATAGGTGTACACGGTTCGGTAGAATAGTAATCATTCCCAGCCGCCTTCCTCTTAACTCAATTATCGCAAAGTTATGTCTGATTTAAGCTAGGCACCGTAAGATCCAAACTACCGGAAAGGTACATTAAATTAAGGACAGGGTCGCCTTCTTTAACCGACTTCCTCGAATCTCGGGACTCGTAACTGAGAGTTAAAGTACGTTATTAAATTAGATAAATAGAGGTGAATTCTGACATTAAAAGTATTAATCTGCTGAGATACCTCCTATTCGAACATCTATCCGAAACGAAGAAGCTCACTAAATTTTGTTGTTCTTTATTCTATATATATATAATAAATTAGTTCTTGTTGATTTTAATCAAAGTCGAGAATTCTTATTGAACAAACAAAAACTGAAATAGAGTAACCTGAAACTGTTATTTTCTCAATGCATTAAGTATTCATGCATATTAGAGATCGCACGAACCGGTTCTTTACCTGTACAAATTCCTGTTTATTATTATGACTATTTCGAGAAATGGGGTAGAAACCTTCGCAGATAATTGAAGTAGTATCATTTGTAAACGCCAACAAGCGATTTGGTGTCGTTACTATCTTTTTTATGTTTTTCTCAGTTCTCCGTTATCCAAGTTCTACAGCGTAAAGTATTCAGGGCCGAAATCTACCCTATTGACACAGCCAAAATAATTAGTTACAAGAGTCACTGATAAAACGGTATAATAAATAATTATTTGATAACGTATATTTCCTACTCTACTCAGCTTTCAGAAAAAAGAGGATATCATGAAAGTAGGAAAAACATATGGGAATCATCGGAGACAAAAAACAGTCTCTATACATGAGACATGATGATATTAATATTAAAATTAAGTACAACTATACATAACTTTAAATTATTACATATTTACATATTACATAATGAGTCATCGCTCAAATAATCATTGACAGTATAATAACCGTTATTTACCAACATATTGAATAGCTCAGATTTAAACTTGTTAATATTGCCAATATTCTTCAGGTAATTGGGTGGTTAATTATACAATCTAGTTCACAAATAGTAAACACTAGAATGCGGAGCTGCGATATGTTGCCTTTCTACAAATATTTTTTGTCCTGTATGATACGTGTGTATATTTATTATATAAGTAAATAAGTTAAATATTACGCTCTTATAAATATATAAATTTGGGAATGTTATATTTTTTGTGAGTTAAACACATATTTACGTAATGACCTCGGGGTCATGTTAAAAATATGTTTAACAACGTTGTTTTGTAAGAAAAGTATTTACACTTACATATGATGCACCCCAAAATATTATTTCAAAGCTAAAAAAAGCATAAAAGTTTGCATAATATAATGAGAGCAGAGTTTATCGAGAGACTGTACCTTGTAATCTATATAATTATGATGAAGCAGACACAATTGTTTCTTATTAAGTTCAAGAATGTGATCATCGCATTTTAGGTTTTCGTTCATAGTTACACATAACATTTTACTTTCAGAAGTGTATTCTAAACTTAACGGATTTACTATTATAAGGGGGAGGGGGGGCAAACGATTGGTGAGAAAGATGAAAATATAGATTTTTTTTTATTTGTCTACACTTAAATTTAAACTTTTAAAAATGGTATAAGTTTTTTTAGTACAAGTATGTTATTGTACAATTTTGTATTAAACATTGTATATTCTAATAATTACATTACTTCTTCTTATTCTGATTATTAGTATTTAATAATTTAATATAGTGGTTTTGAACAAATCGGCCGCGAAACTCTTGTACCAGTTCTCGACAATTTGATATAAGTAATTATTTAACACTTATTACGTAGATTTCGATGGTTTAATATTGAGATTAACGTTTATTTCCTTTCCAAAATAACTAAAGTTTATATGCTTGCACCTTCTGAACGTTAACTAAATTTCTAACTTACTGGCATCTTCGCGGTCCTTGAAAGCTTTTTCGTGTTTTATAGTTGGTTGGTCCATGAGTATTAAAAGGTTGAAAACCACTTATTTAGTATATGGTATTCCATATTTGTATCTTTTCTCTAGTCTTGAACTACCTCGATGAACAAGTTTGAAACAAGTTGTGTGAACACTATGTGAAAGCAAAACGTCAGATATCCTTTTACTATAATCACTGAGCAGAAAATAATGAAGTTTATGTATGTTAAAACGGGATCACACCTGCCCATACACACCCAATCTATGAGTGTAAGAAGTAATATTTGCTGTGAGTTAGGTGCTTTTCTAAGCACCAAATATATGCAAAGACCTAAGTATAAAATATGTTTATGTATATTTAGGTCAAAATATCAATCATTTGCATTACCTAACAACACAGTTACCGCTAGGTGAATCCGTTACGAGTTGGAGCATCTTTTCCTTAAACAGCAAGTGGTCTTTCCTTGCTTGTTCCTGACCACACCTTAACGAGTGTTGAGGTATGCCACTAACCAATAAATATGTGTACGATGCAGAAACCGGCAGATGACATTGAATTTCTTGAAATACAGCGGAATGATGATAGCGCCCATGCAGCCAAGTCGGGCTCCTAAATTACATATATCGGCCAATGTAAAACGGGATCTGTCACCTACAGTTTTCATTTGCCGTTATCCTTTAATCTTATAGAGATATAACAGTAATGTGGAACAACCATTTTAAATCATTTACGAGTTTTCCCGCCTTGAAAAATAAGCTAACATTAATAGGCTGCTGTTTTATCTACACCAAAAATCACTGTAGCGATTTTAAAGAATATGAAGTACGAGGGTCGTTTACCAAGTTCTTGAAATTAATTAAAAATACAAATTATATATACTTGGACTTGCTATTGCTTTTCATATTTTCATCGAACATTACTTTATTTATGCTCTGAAACCATCATATGAACAAGAAATCGAGATTTCCCAGGAGACTTCAACTATCTTTAATATAGAAAAGTCAAATGAAACTACATCTGGACAAATTGTGAGTTATTTTTTATTAGAAAAAAAAAAACTATAAAAAATATTCTCCCTGACTGTTAATTCTTTTAAATAAACTTTAGCGGAAGAATCAGAATACTCTATTGGGCGGAAGATATACAAACGAAGACTGCTGTACTACCAAACCCTTGTCAATAATTTCAAAGAATATAAACACAACCTTCGTTGTGCTTTGGTTATGATTATATATTTCCGATAAGTCCTGGGCAGGTAGTACGCTCGTCATCGTACGGACATCTTGATTGAGGTTTTCGGAGCTTTTCCGTGTCACACTAGGCGGATTCTGTGTTGGGATCTTGAGTAGAGGCCCTGTCCGCTACCATCCCTATTCCTATCCTCGGTGCTTGCAGAGGAACCTTCATCCCTTCGACTTTCGAGAGATTAGGTTGTAAATATTATTTTATCCCGGTCTGAGCCAAAGTTGCCTAAAGGCCTTAAATAAAATTCAAAAATATAATTTTATCCCACAATATTATAAATAAACAAGTTAGTTCCTATGAAAGCATTACAAAAACGTATGTAATCGATGTCTTCACCTTTGAAATCAACTTTACAGGAAATGGATTCATTTCTGGTGGTACAAAATTAATAGTTTTCCATGGTTTCGGTTGTTAGTTTGCTCTGAATACATAATTATATTGATAAACTTATGTTTAAATTCTGTCTCGAAATCTACGCGGATGGTTAAAAATATTGTTTTTAAATGATTGAACGCAGGATGGTGAAATTGAAAAGTTTGAGTTTTTGTTTATCAATTGATAATAAATGTCTCATCTAAATTTCTCTATCCAATGTTCTTATAGATAATTCTTCCCTAATGTTATACACAGTTCATAGCAATTCAGCCGTATTTAATCAGCGTTCCATGGGAAGAGGGGGATAATCATCCATTTTTGCAGTTTGGCATTCCTGCTTTTTGGATGTCTACTATAATGTCACCTTCCAAGCTCCTAAGGTCTCATATAATTTCAGAAGTTCATTTATACTTTATTGAATCTGAAGCACTAAAAATAATTTCAAGCGTTTTTCAGATACCTGTGAATTCAAGGACACACACACACACAATAGTACATCTTTCACAAAGTATGAGATTCCAAGTTTGATACAATTATATCCTTGTTCAAGTCAACACATGTGAACTTTTTTATTCAAATAACTAAATACATATATACATAAATACTTTTCAAATTAATTTTATATTTGCAGCTGTTTGTGATTTTACCTGAAAAGTACGTGATTCCACTTCCGAACCACAAATTACACCTATTTTTACACTCCGAGAACTTTTCAGGTAACCAACATACATGTATGATACAAGACACTTGTAAATTCTAGTGTTTTTTAAAGGAAAACTTTAAAGGATTTTAACAATTAGTTTTGAAAGGAAATCTAAAAATGTTTCAATATTATTTGCAATTCACACGTCGTAAATATGGGACAGTGCACTAAGGAATTAAACTGACAGAATCACTAAACTTACTAATGAAACCAAACACTTACTTTTTAAAGAAAAATGTGTTAATTTAAACTTCAGGCAATCATGTAGAAGATTAAAGTACTTCCACATTGCTTAACGTAAGCATCAAGTTGCATTGGCTGACTTGATGTGTTTAGAACACCCTCATAGAGTTTATTTTATTACTAATTTAAATCACTTCGTATTTTTTTTTATTCCATTGCTACCTCCCAATAGACATTAAAGAGTTCTACAAAATATAGTGCAATTAGCTATGAGTATGCACTATAAATTTGACGTAAAAATAATCAACTAAAAAGTTTATATGTGAAGCTACTTCACAAACATAGATGTATTAATTATCCGCACTCATGTGGTTGCTTGCTTCAAATGATAATAACTATTTGAAGAGTATATGATAAAGATCAAATAACCATACTACTGAGGGAAAGAAAAACTGAGTGATTTAATTTCATAGTTCTTTAGTTTTAGTCCACACATATTTGCTTTCACATGTCAATATCTGTGACTCCTCACACTTTTAACACGTCTACTACATGATTTTCTGTTTAAAAGATAGACTACGAGAGCACTGGCATTCTTTCTCTTATATCCTTCATTTCTTATACATAGATATTGTTGGATAAGCATTTTTAAAAGTTTGTTACTCTGTGTTACGCCAAACTTCTGTTCATTTAAACAGTTTTAAGCTGGAAAATTGAAATCATGTTCTATCGTCTAACAGTGTTAACTTTTTCTAAAAGTGTTGACAACAATGATGACCCATATCTCAGGAAGAAGATAGGCTGCAAAGCAAATTCGATGTGTAACGTTTAATTTATTTTTGCTTTAATTTGATTAAATGTTCTATGTACACACTAAAACGCAAGCAGTGAGAATAGATATGTCAATTTCACAGTTTCCAATCGAGATGTTTGATAAACAAGTCATAAAATTAATGAGTGACTCTGTAAAAGCATTGTATTCAGTAAGCGTAGAAACAAATTTATGTCTTTTAGAAATGTACGGAGTAATACAAAAGAATAATAAATTGAGAACTTCAATATATACTAGTTTCAGTCTCTCATTCATGTGTAAACAACTTAACAAAAACCTGTTTTCCAGGACGCCTTCCAAAAGTTTTGATTGTACCATAAATCTCTGAATATCCCGCTGAGTGAGCGTTGGATTAAAAGTTTACCGAATTCATTTCCTGAAATCAAATCTACTGAGCACAGTTCCTCGTAATATTTAGTAATTTCAATTTTATTTGAACGAACATATTGTCAAGTATCAAAATTCTCAGATTTGATTCATAATGGTACAGAAGAAACAGGTATGTATGATCTAAGAAAAACAATGTTTTTCGTAATTTAGAACTATTACTCTCTACTGGCAGAAAGGTATTAAGAGTTAATCCATTTGTTATTAAGAGTTAACAGTTTGGCACCACTTACTTTGCGTTTCTTAGCTTTAAAAACTTAGAAGGGTTGTTAATAGTCAATTTTAACAGCGATAAAAAAAATAAGAAATTAATGTTTATGTCATCTCTGAAGGTAAATTCTGCAATATCGTAATTTACCATAAATACTGCTTACTCTATCTCATCATAAGGATTCCATTTCTTCACACGAAAAACTTTCTTTATTCTGTGCAATTTCGAATGGCGAGTGTTAGATTCGAGCAAGCGATTTCTCATCTTTGGGTTTATATACCTCCAAACCAGAACATTTCTTCACAAGGAGTTCTTATTAGAAAAAATCAGGCAATCAATTTCAACTGTAGAACAAGTTCAGAAAAGCAAAGTTTGTAGACCATGACGAGGTATAAATTTTGAATTATTGAGGCACAGAAACTCGGAACAAATAATCGAACAAGAGAAAAATACAGCTCTGTTTGGTAAAATAAAAGTTAATTCTTCGAATGATAAACCAAAGAGCGTTCCATTGTTTAGTATACTGAGAATAAGAAGGCAACTTAGAAGGGTATTAGGAAGTTAGAAAATCCAGTGTCTCGATATTGACCACAAATATGAAGTATCTGACAAACCACTTCTCAGTTCTGATGTTTAGAGGGTTAACTGAAACTGTGGAAGAAAACAATTTGGCCAAATGGAAAAGACAGACTACATAGATGTTTAATGAACACAGGCATTCGTAGAGGTGAAAATAAGTCAGGTATCGAGGAAAACCATACGATCAACTTGGACATTTTGAAATGCTTACGAGAAGGCAACGATATACGTATAACAGACAAAATCATTATAGAGGGATAGAACATTTCATGACATACAAAGAACGTAAACAATAATTGTTGCGATCAAACAAAAAATGTACAGTATAATTTTATATGTTGATCAGTTTTAATCGCTTTCAATTCAAAACTTTTTTACTAAAAAAATATTTCCATTTTTAAAGGAATAAGTTAAACAGAAGTAAGATATAGAGTTAAAAACAAGTCTAAAGATTATTGGCGAAACGTTATGAAATAAAACATATGTATTGTACAATGTTTATGATTCAATACATCATTCTTAACGCTTAAAATGAGAATTCATTGTTTTCAACAGATTTATAGTATTTTTATTATGTCTATTTGCCTTGGCAATATTGAAGGCGTCGGAGCCAAAAATGAAATTTTTTTCAATTGTATTCTTCTAATAAAATATGATCGATAAGATAGGATATTGAACTAAATATCACATATTTTCCTCAAACTTATTATTTTGTAAATTAAAATCACCATACATATGTTGACAAGATAAATCATATCAGATTAAAACTATAACCAGGTATTTATCATACGAATTGAGCTAGACAAATGGATATGCTCCCTCTTAGAATAAATAATATTAACTATCGAATGGTCAGATAACCTACATACATTAACCGCTCATCCAATTCTTCAATAAGAAAATTGATTGTTTGAATGTCTACTTGCTTAAATAATATTAGTAACGCCAATTGAATGTTGCTGGAGCTTTGTTAGTAACAAAAATAAATTACTTTTAAAATGAAGTTTTTTATGGTATACAATAAACGTAAAAGAAAAAATCTATAAAGTGTATTCATTTAATAGTAAGCTACACATTTACACAATCTGCTTTAGCTTGTTGACTCATAGGATTGTTTTCACAACTGTAAACTTGCCTTGAACTGCTTTGGTATTGGATGTAAGGAAAACTATGGTAGCACTACAAATAGCCACCAGCAGCTTCAGTGTTGCCATGGTTTTATGGATGGGTGGCTGGATACCTCATTCAAATATTCCTGTAAATGGAACAGAGAAAAATAAATTATTGTAAGAGTCATTAAGAAGAGTCGTTTCAAATATTCCATATTACTTCAAACATCTTTATTGTACTAATGTTCATATAATCTAAATTCAAATATATACCAATAATTTGTAAAGTGGTAGTGTATCTTACAATACTATACAATGAATTTTCATTTAGAGATCTAAAAAAATGACACTTTTTATCTGTTGTTAAGTTATACATTTGTTTCAGATATACTAATGCAGAAACCTGCTTGAATTCTTTGATGTTTGTTTCTTAAAAGTGTCGAGTTATATACTTTCAAATGATGTTCGACACTGTGTTAATTGCCTTTAGATGAAAGGAAATTGATTAAATATGATGTAGTAACGTCGAATAATTTATATCTTCTCAAATTGCAACGTATTAATAAAGTAAGATTCTGCTTGAAAAGTATAGTTACATACTCAAATAGTCTTTTGTATCATTTTGTCACGTGTAAGTACATGCGCATCTAATTAACGTATCAATTATATTTTCCAGTTTCTTTAAATTAGCGTGAGTTCATGGACTGACTTTTAGCTGGTAAAACAATTTTGATACCGCGGACAAGGGGACTTTTACAATTTTGTTTTATCCGTTCGTCTGACAGACTAGGGCCTCAGTGAAAGAAGTAGAAAGAAAGTGATTCAGATTTGAAAAAAGTCACCTTTATTTACCCGACCAGTTTGAATCTGGTGACACCTTTCTTTACAATATTTTTCTAATAAACCTACTTCTGTGCATTCTATTTGAATAAAAACCGATTTCTTTTATTAAAACTTGATCAAAATATTTTATCAGGAATTCAAATTGGGAATTCGCATTTATTAGTTAGAGGTATATGATATCTAGTATTCAACGAATAATAAGATTATATTCGTCAGTGCTCGCAGGTGGTAACTTCTGGGCTGAGGCATTTTTGACGTGACCTTATTATAGACATTTTTGCTTGAACCCCTATTCCGGTGAAACACGAGACGCCACTTCCTACAGCTTACATTTTTTTAAAAAGTAACTGCATTACTTAAATTGCAACAAAATAAAAGCACGCAAATCTTTTTGTAGAATGAACAAATACATATTCAGATGTAAAGAAAGTTGAACTTATTTCAATTTTGCTTTCTGCCATTTTCATACTTTTCGTAACGAACTCAGCATGAGATGTTCTGCCGAAGATCGAACAAAGGTGTGTATGGGAGTGTAGTTTGACGTTCAAGGATACTTCCGTTATGTAACTTGATGCTTTAAGCAGCACGTGCTTTACGTAATGAGTTTTGTTAATTGGGTGTATGTGTAGTTCTTCATGCTCTTTCCTCTACTATTGATTTGTAGTCAACCTGTTCAATGTAGCAGATACTATCTTAGCATTCCTTGTAACGGATTCCTGATTGGCAGTCTCTACATCACTCGGCAATTTATCTTCATCAATTTATCATTCACACTTCATGCTGCATTGTTAATACACAATAGAACCGTTACTCCACTACATTAAAGTTATTACTCAGCAGAAAAACGTATGTACGTGAATTCATGTAATACAGATATTCGTAATACGCATACTATATTGAAAGTATTCGACATTTAACATCAATGTATCTATTTACTTCTCCTATTTATTTTCTTCCTTAATTTTATTATTTGAATGTAAAGGTATTCTGGTTTGATCCTCAAGATAGTTTTTCCCATAGAATTATAAAATACTCCAATAGAGTCTGCATTATGTCGCGAATTGAACATTCATTTGTTTTCAACTTGTATGGCAAACTCAATGTGCTATCAGCTGATATGCTATGCTGTTTGGCACTTTGTGTTATTATTGTTTGTATTTGAAAAGAAAATTCCGATCTACTGTGCAACTTATGGTTGTGCTGAGAGATTTAAGATAAGTAATTTATCGGGTCACGTGTAAGTGGTCCATTAATAGTATTTTATTCCAGGAAAGTATTTCAATTTGTTATTTTGCGTCAATTTTGCCACTTTTCGTTGCATGTTCTCGTTTCATGTTTTTAATTCTTCTCAAGTGATGCATATATATTTTTAAACATTTTATGTGTCATTGAGTAACATGATAATACAAATTTGGTGCCAAAAGACACTTTGTGCCACTGAGTAGCTTTAATTCTTGTTTCCAACCTTTTTTCTGTACTCAAAGACGGTACAGAATTTGGTTCCTGCTAATAGATGCATTTTTTGTCTCTCCTCTCATCAGTAGATTCTTGAATGTAAATAGAATTTAGTGAAATTTATCTATTTTTTATGGACCAGACACGTAAGGTAAAGTCACCGGGGATCCTACGTGTCATTATGATAAATTTAAGGAAATACGTGCTCTCACCAAAAGAGAGATAACCTCCGCTTATAAAATATATTTGAATAACTGCGAAAATAACATTTTAACCGATCCAAAAAGCTTCTGGACATATTTAAAAAATAAAAGACGTAAATCCGAATGCAATGCGCTAAATTACGAGGGTCAATTTTTAAAGGATGAAAAAGTTATCGCAGAAGCATTCATAAAGAACTTCCAGGTGACACACAATGTGTCAAAATATAACCTTAATAATCTTGCACAACACCTTAATACTCTTGTTCTGAACTCTTAGATCAATTATCCCTTGAACACGTTGAACTGCAAGACGTAGAAAAAGCCATTAAAAAACTGAAACCACGGACATCTCATGGACCTGATAAAGTGCCACCCTATATTATCAAAGGTTGTTCGGAGATACTGAAATATCCACTACAAGTAATTTTCAATAAGTCACTAGCTACCTCCGAATTCCCTACTAAATGGAAACTTGCTGATATCTATCCCATTCCCAAATCAGGCGGTATGAGTAACGATATTAAAAATTATTGTCCAATAGCAATAATATCTGCACCAGCCAAAGTGTTCGAAATTATTATACAAGAACAAATATATTCACATGTTTGCTCAGTAATTTCTCCCTTTCAACATGGCTTCTTACCAAATAAATCGGCTGTAACTAATCTTGTTGAATTCACACATTTTTTGGCTACTCAAATAGACAATCAAGGTCAAGTTGACGTAATTTACACAGATTTTTCTAAAGCCTTCGATGTTATTAATTATGACATCCTTCTCAGCAAGCTTGTGTCTTTCAACTTCTCATCGAACTTTCGCCAGTTGA
>JAGDQP010061231.1:0-12074 GCA_022664845.1 Lepisma saccharinum
ATTTAAACCAAATTTTAGTATGTTGTTTCTAGGCTTAATAATAGCTCGGCTAAGTTCGTCAATGAGCAAAATCAGCTCAAGGGGGTTGTAATTTTGAAAACATTATATATCAGCCCCTATGGAGTTTAGAGACAAACTTTGTCTGCATAAATTATAGTACTCCCTATGAAGTTTACGGTGGCAACAACGATTCAGGGTTTGTGGGGGTACGAATGGGGTGGGGGTGGAAATTCGAAATTTTTAAAACAACTTATTGTGGGGTATCATTGAAAAGCTCTTGATGATAAATCTATAAATCAATAAATAGTTTGTCGATAGCGCTTATATAAGACGAGATTTGAATTTTTAAAATTCAAACACTTCTAAATCTATCTCAGCCTGTAGGCCTCCCGAAAGGATTTTTTTGCTATTAACCATGACAAGTTTAGTTCATATGCACTGACTGATTTAAAACTCTTTCCAAACGTGAATTTTGCAATGAGATTGAAACACTGACAACTAGAGTGATTTTGGTCTGGAGAACCCCACAGTCTTGAGAACCTCTTTTATACGGTATAGAGAAGCATTCATGACAAGTTTGTTGGGGAATACGTTGCATGGTTTAAGACTATTTTAAAATGCATTAACTTTAAATATGAATTGATCTAGACAGATGTAATAAATAACTCTTATCCTCACCAGGGAGCAGCATGTCACTGAACCACAATGTCACCTACCGTTAGATTTAAAAACTCGATCATGCAACAATCGATAATTGCCCACCCACAAGATAACCAGCAAAAACATCTACAAAAATTTGTTCGATTTGTACAGTTTCCAGAGAGGGGAAGGGGGAAGAGAATAATGCAGATATATATTATACGGTATTTTGGGATCGTTCATATCCCAGGCTAGAGGTTCATATCGTTTATATCTGCAAACAGAGCCAGGGAATATTTTGGAGAGAGGGATAATCTTTGCTACAAATCGAACAATGCGTAATTTCATGGCATACCCTGGTAGATCTGAATGTTTGATTTATATCCTTCAGGCGTCTAAGGCTCAGTACGTGATCGGGAAGGGGAAAGGATGCGGGTAGATGTCCGCCAGGATATAAGTTCAAGGTACCATCCGGCATTGTCCTGGTGTGACAGGAAATACCACTAAAACTCAGTAAGGACGGTCGGTCGCTAGGACTGAACCTACGTTCTCCCGAATACTAAGCCAGCGATCTACCACTGAGCTGTGGGCTTCAAACCTGCGTATCTATCCACGACCGATCCGAAGGCTGCGCCGCTACCGCCGCGCACAAAATATTACCGTATTATATGGTATAATGAAACGAAACATTAATGAAACGAAAAGTATTGTCATGATTGTTTCTGCTGATAATGGATAGACAAAGAAAATGACGACTCATTCGAGTTAGAACGTATCGCCTCAGAATTCTACACCAGAACCAACTGTTACCGTTGCTGTGAATTAGAGTAAATCACTAAAAGAAGAAAAGAAAACACCGAACCTGACTTAACAACCTAAACTTATATAAATTTGAAAATGCGTATACATATAAAAAAAAAGAAAATTATTTTTCTGAAAAAAAAAATAAAATAAAACATCACTGTTCTAGAATCGAACTCGGGTAACCCGATTAGTTGTACGATGCGTTACCAACAAGGCTAAGCAGACATTTGCTTATGGGATGCTTGTCAGTGTTGTTTATCGAGAACTGCCTCACGACTCGGACATTCATAGAAACATATGGCACTACACGACTGATATTTCCTTCCCAGAATGACTCCTAGAAATAGAATATGAAGTAACAACCTGCATCTGCTTTTTCCATCGGTGTGCTGCTGTGAATATCCTTCACGAAGTTTGGAGAAAAGTAACAGTGAGAGTAGGGGCTACTTTTCATCAGTCGTAGCAATGATTGCAATTTAGATAAAGTAGCAGTAAGAAAATAGCTGCTACGCTATTTTGTGCACATCTGTACTATTTAGCACATCTCAGTCACGGGAAGAAAATGTTATATAGACTTAAGTTTCAAAGTTTCTCTAGTGCATTTCGCTCTAGAAATTTTTGAATACGGAGGCTATTTGCTGTAATATGCTGTTGCAATTTGTTGCAATATTCTGAAACCAATTATAGATACATATCAAGGATAAATCAGAGACCTTTGTTTCGTAAGTAACTCAATTTTCAACAAAATATCATATAGACGTTTGTTCGCACATACGCCTCAAATCCCTATTTTCTTTCACTAGAGCCTTCGTCAAAGATACATTTTCACCGTTATGTCAACGATATACGACATCCAAAGAACATACAGACCTTCATTATTGTGAAGAACATGTTCCAAGAGTACAGCCCAAAGGTGTTTAACTTCTGCAAAGGCAGAATTTTGCAACAGGTTGTTTAGTCTGTTGGCAGAGATCTTTCTCTGACATATTCAATGATGGAACAGAATACCTGCGTGGAGTAAAATTCGTAGTTCTTCTCCACCCAGGAAATAAATTCCAACCAAGCTAGTCTGACAGTAATAACTACAACAGAATCTCTTTACTCCGAACATGTTATAAAATGTTAAGTTTCATTCTAAACTCCTCAACATATATGTAGATAAAAAATGAAGATATCCAATGTAGATTTAGAAAAAATAGATCTACGTTGGATCAGATATTTGCCTTCAGACAAATATTAAAGAACAAGTGAGAATACAATGAGACTGTTCACCAGTTATTATAGATTTTAAGAAAGCATATATGACTGTATCAAAATAAAAATAAAAATTTTATGATATCCTGGTACAATTTGGAATTCCGTAGAAACTTGTTCAGCTAGCAAGGATGTGTCTCAGCGACCACATAAGCAGAGTACGTATAGGTCAGATAATTTTCAACCCTACTGTTTAACTTTGCGTTAGAATATGCAATTCTATAAATGAAAAACGACAAAGGCACTATATTTGAATTGCTTAAACCAACTGTTCGTATACGCGGATAACGTAGATTTAATAGAATACGATATAGATGCACTACAAAGTAGCATCGATGACTTACGTTAGTAGAAGATTGTGATGAGAATGAGATAGTTCTATAGGTGAACGTAGAGAGAACAAAATATATGATAACAAGCCGAAATACAGAGGATGAAGGAAGCATATGCATAACAATTAAGAATATGATCATAGAAAAAGTAAATAAATTTAAATACTTGGGAGCATATGTAACTAGCAAGGATGGGGTCACGGAAGAAAAAAGTCGATTGGACAATGTATGTTTCTATTCAGTTTAGAAACTTTTAACCTCGCGATTAATATCAAGAAAGCTGAAATTTAAAATATACAGAAGGATTATTCTGCCGGTAATAATTTACGTTTGCGAAAGTTGGAGTACGACCCTGGCAGTTGAACTTTGATTACGTGTGTTTCAAAATAAGATGTTGAGAAAGGTATACGGGCCGAAACGGGACGAGCTGACTTGGGAATGGAGGAGACCACATAACGAAGAACTCCACAGACTGTATGATTCACCAGACATTATAAGAATAATAAAATCACGAAGGTTAAGATGGGCAGGCCATGTAACTCGAATGGGTAAGAACGAAGATTATGTTCCATCTTGGTTGAAAAGCCAGAGAGAAAGAGGCCGTTGGGATAACAATATTTAAATGGATCCTCGAGAGATAGATGCTAAAGATGAAAACTTGTTAGAATACAACGGCGAACGCTTGTTACTGCGGCGATAAACTTGCGAGCTTCGTAAGCCATAGAGATAGTACATGACAATGCGCAGAGCATTTTCAAACATTTCCACGAAGTATCTGCTATTCTCTCCCCCCCTCTCCGTCCATATAGATGTAATTACTAAAACTTGGCTGAAACCGTCCCTGCAGGATTCTTTGGTTAACATTGAAAACTATTTCCTCTTTAGAAATAATCGTGAGGGCAAATGGGGAGGTGGGATCGCAGTTTACGTTAGAAGAGACAGAGTGTAAATACTAGACCGGTCTCCAAACATGTATTCCACCTCTGCTGAGTACCTGATACTCGAAATTACAATTCAATATAAACAGGTGAGTTTAGTCTGTGTCTACCTGCCACCAGACACTAACTTTACTACTTTTGAAGACGCTATCTCTAAATTTTCCCCATATTTTAATAATTTAATAATTATGGCAGATGGAAATTTCGATCTGTTGTCGTGTAAAGGCAATGTGTTAAAATTTAAAAACATTGTACATTCTTTAATCTCTCGTTCTGTCAAATCGAAGCCACTCACAAAATTGGTACAAGTGAATGCTGGATTGATCATATACTAGTATCAGATATGTTAAAAGTCAAGAATATAGGACAAATTCCAGTGCCAGGTATAAGCAAATATGACTTATTACATTTAACGTATTCCGTTAAGCCTGATAAATATGAACCACGAATAATGAAACGAAGGGATATAAAACACATAAACGATAACGACTTATTTGCAGATGTGAATTCATTGCCGTGGTATCTAATTTACTGTGCCCCATCGGTAGTTGAAAAGGTGCTCTTTAATTCTTTCGTGCACCATGTGTAACTGAACACGCCTCATTCAAAACCAAACGTGTGCGTAAGCCCTCCAGCCCCTGGATTAACGATAACATTCTATCTCTAATGATGTTGCGGGATTCGGCGCACAGAAGCTATAGGAGGCAAGTGAAACACGACCTCAACAGATTTCAAGAAAAGAAGGTAGAGTATCGGAAGTTGAGAAACCGCTGTAACCAAGAAATTCGAAAAGTTAAAATTCAGTTCACCAAAGGACTCCTCAACCAAACATCACAACCGAGAGAACTTTGGTACACGCTTAAACTTTTGGGAATCGGTGTTAAAACCAAAAACGTTCTTTTACCTCAAATACCATTAAACACTATTAACGAACAGTTGTGCTACACGTCAAAACTAGACACTACACACAAAATGAAAACATTACAGACTATCCAAACATCACCACTCCAAAAATTTTATTTTAATATCCACCAACTCACAGAACCGGATGTAACAAAAGCAACACAAAGAATAAAATCATCTGCCATTGGAGCCGAGAAACTATCCATTATACTTATCAAATAGGCGAATTTTCATCAGCCTGGAAGATGACACACATTTGTCCGTTGCCTGAAACTTCGACCCCAATAACGACCTAGGATCTCCGTCCCATTAGTATCCTTCCTGCGGTTTCCAAGGCTCTAGAACACATTGTCCACGCTCAGTTAACACAGTTTCTTTAAGTAAATAAACTTCTAAACACTTTCCAATCAGGATTTATATCTCACTATAGTACGTGCACAGCTCTAATTAATATCGCAGATGACATTCGTTCTTGCTATGGATAATCGTCATATCATCCTACTATCCCTTCTTGACTTTAGTAAAGCATTCCAAACTATAGACCATGAAATTCTGATTACTAAACTCTCTTATTTCTATAACTTCTCACCGTTATCCCTTTCATGGCTCAGGTCCTATCTCTCAAATAGAAAGCAAAGGATTATTACCAGCGACACACATTCAAACTGGATACCTGTTCCATGTGGTGTCGCACAAGGCAGTATTTTAGGACCGCTTCTTTTCTCTGTATATACATGACCTGCCTAAAAATACTCTAGCTAGCAAATATAACTTATATGCTGATGACTTTCAATGCTATATCTCGTCCGACCCATCGAGTGTAGTTAGTTCACTCCAGTATTTAAAATCTGATATTAGAAACATATGTTCATGGTGACTTGAAAATGGATTAGAAGTTAACCCATTGAAATGAAAATATATTGTAATTGGATCACGTAAGATACTTTCCTCCTTTAACACCGCAGACATCACTGGTCTCGATGTGAATGGCGTTATAGTTCTTTTAAGTGAAAGTGTAAATGACTTTGGGTTAAGTATAAACAAACACTTAACCTGTACAGAACATGTGAGCAACCTTTGCAGAAAAACGTATGGCGCATAACATTTTCTTGGCCGCTTAAAATATTTCCTTCCCGAATCCATCAAAGCCACTTTAGTGCAATCCTTGTAATATCACAAGTGGATTACTGTGATGCTGCTTACATCGACCTTACTGAAGAAGTAGCAAAACGCTTACAGCGCGTACAGAATGCCGGTGTCCGCTTCGTCTTTAACGCAAAGTACTTCGACCATTTATCGCAATAGTAGGCTGGTTGGATCTTCGAGGGGAGATGCCGTCAACATGCTCTAAATTTACTTTATAAATTAGCCACAACGAAAAAACCGTCATACTTGTCATCCAGGTTCAAATTTCTCAGCGACACTCATTCTTTAAATACCCGCTCTGAAGAGAACATGGTACTCTCAGCTTAGTGCAAAAACATAAGTCAGAGTACTACTCAAATTTTTTCACTGTGTATACTACTAGGGCTTGGAACGAAATCCCTGAACATGTCAGAGACTCAAGTTTTGGATCATTTAGGCGAAAACTTAAATAATTTTTATCCGAGCCAGAGTTCTCTCTGACTCACTAGACACACAGGTGTATAGATCAACATGTAACTATGTTGTATAATATCATTATTATTGTTCTTATTTTCTCTCGAGTTAGTATATATAGTATTTTTCTTTCTCTAGTAAGCGCTTTATGAATGAAATATTATACATTTATTCACTATTGATTGTAATTGATAATGTATGATTCTTAGTGTTCTTTTTTGTTTGTTTTGTAGTGTTCAATTATTCATCTTGTAGTATTCAATTATTCACATCGTGTAACTTTTATGTAGAATGTTCAAATTGTTGAGTGTAAGAAAAGGTTATGCCTTAACTCCGCCATTTAAAAGAAGAATAAATGAAATAGTTTATACAGTCGGTGAGCATCAATTTGACGCAAAATAGGCGGTCAATAGAACACGCTTAAACACATTGAGAACTAGTTTTCATGTTGAATTTCCTAATTAGAGACAGAACATCTAAATGTATCATTAAACTTGGAAAAAATATCAGTTTCCCTTTAATAAAAGAGGCGAGAAATATCAATTAAAATTTCAAGGGAAGTAGATGGCTCAATTTATTGAAGCGCTTCGTTCAAAAGTGTAAAAATTAAAGAAGGCGATGGTTTTTCAAGATGGCGGATTTTTCTCAAGTGAGTTTTTCTTGCGACTTCCGATATGATGTTCATGGCAACATCCTGAATATTGGTATCAATTTTAAGCTTGTAATTAGAAAGTTCTGTGTCAAAACTTAATTGCACTATACTAATTTTTAAGTTCTAATAATTCTGCTGTTAGATGTACCTCAAATTTATCCGCTGATACATGCCCTTGTAAATAGGCTGCATCCATCAACGCCGTTAATCGGAACCTTTGTTTTTTCATTCTGGGTTGTACTTATAGTTATTGAAATCACTCATTTTCTCATTACCTTTCTTTTTTCTGATCTTCTGCTCTATCTTTCTGTAAGCTGGTTTCTTTTCTCCGCCTGTCTCTAATATTTAATATAGTAAGTATAGTTGATATTTTTATACTCATACATACGTGAACTTGCTCGTAATGTTCTCTTAACACTCCTATATTTTTAGTTAAATCGTTCTGTAGCATCTGTTTGAATTGGGTCATTTACAGTCGTACTTTTGTTTCCTCTCTGTGGTGTAGTCTTTCCAGGATGTTTGAACAATTACATGCTTATACTTTTGTTGTATCGCTATTGTATTGTATCGCTTTTATCGCTCGGATCATGTATTGCTTCATGGTCCAGTTGCTGTTTCAGATCAGTTATTATTTTATTATGATCAGTTTCAAACTTTGATATACCACATAATTTGTATGACATTAGATTATCAGAAGTTTCTTCCTTACTGATTATTATGTTGTGGGCAACTGATAACGCAAAGTTGACACAAAAGTATTTCTCCAGCTCTAATAGAAAATACCAAGTGTTGGTCTTTCATCTCCAAATGTGATGATGTTGAGACATGGACATCGTAATTTCCATATTGTAACTGTTTTAAACTTTATTAATTAAGTATAATACAGATTCTCAATGTAATTCCAACTACAGTGAAACCTCTTGTAACGGAATCCTCCCGTAACAGACATATTTTGTAGTCCCCAAATATGCTATAAGAAGAAACGTATTGGCAAACCTCTCTAAAGCGGACACTATCCATTGCGGACACGGACAGTGTTTTCTGTCATTCATAGGCAATATCTACCTCCTCTAACGGACACTTTCAAAATAGTTTAAAGAGAATCCGCGGATTTTCAACATACGGACTATCACACAAAATGTTTGGACAAGTTGCCTTCCATAATTTGTAATTACATTCCGAAAAACTGTTTTATCACTGATAAAACTGGACATTTTCCGTTCACTTCCGGATAAACAATATCATTGAAAGGAGGAATGTAAAGGCTTCATGGTAAAATACCAAAGGAGCGGCGCAAGATATCGAGGAAGAGATAGAGAAGAAAATGTCGTATAAAATGAAAAGTAACACAAAGAAAATTACCCATTTCCCAGTTATGAACATTTCTACTTCTCCCTCCCTCCCCCTCTTTCTTTCTTTATTTATTTCATTCATTCTTTCTTTCTCTCTATCTCTCTTTAACACAGTACAGGATTCCAATTAATTAACAAACATACAGAAGATATATGTTTGTGTTATATAGTGATAAACGATATAAAAATATAAAATATTATTTCTGATTTGTATCGTGAACATTTAGACGGCAGAAGGTAATGTAAGTAAGATTTTGGTTATATTCATACAGTATAATTGCTTCATGTACCAGTGTATGCTCTTTGGTTGCATATGACATTGCTCATTAATTTACGTAAGAAAATATTGAGACCTCTCAAACGCGGACATTTTTTTATTCCTCGTAGTTGTCCGCTTTAGAAAGGTTTCACTGTATTTTCCTTTCTTTTCCTTCACTTCTCACAAATATATGTCTACTTAATCTTTCTATGTTATTTCTTGAATTTCTCAAATCAGTTGATTGCCGTTAAGCAGGGCTGCCACCCTATACATAGCCGTTGCAGTTTCATTTTTGTTCTCTGGCAGTGTACACTCCAAAAGTAAATTTTGTCTTCTTATTTCCCTAAGACAGGCGACTGCCATTATTAACTGCATCGCGTTAGCCACGAATGGGGCACTCCGAAGCTTACAGGATAAAATTAATTTTATGGGCTATAAGAGAACTATTGGCTTACTCCCGTCCCAAATGCCTCTTATATTTTCACGACCGAAGTTTATGTAAGCTGTATTGGAATCATGTTATTAAAAGGTCAGGCATTTGATTAATCCACGCTGTCCCTAAATGTGGGTTAGTGAACAGCCATTCATATTCGTTCTTCAAACAAAGATCAGCTCCAAACTACAAGATGGACAGTTGGTTGTGCATTGACGAGTGAAGGCCAGAACGCACACCGATCAATACTCATATCAAAATGGTCAAAAGAAACAAATTCAGAAAGGGCCTGAGCGCACACTCATAAATACGGCAACAACGCTCACAAAACTGGTTAAAAACCAAAATGCAGAAACGGTCAAATCGCTCTCTCGTAAAACTGCCAGAACACCCACCAAAACGGTCAGAAAGTCCACGAGTCAGAACGCCCAGCTACACGATCAGTAAGTTTACTGGTAAGAATGTCCACCAAAATGATCAGAACGCCCATCACAACGGTCAGCAAGTCTACTGATCCAATTGTCCAAAACGTAGCAACCACTGATGAATTCTGGGGTTCGCTCGGGGAAAAATTCCTACCCCGAAGAAAAAAATTGTACTAGAATATTATTTTGTACTTTGTACTATTGGCTACACAAGTGGTTCCCGCAGAATATATTACACATATATCAGCCCAGGCAAAAATGTGTGGCCACTACAGACAAAAGAAAGGAAATCCTGATATAATTTCCTGATGGATAGGGACAATATAGTGTAATAGATCTTTTATTTCTAATCAAATATGTTTAAAATGGTAGCAATGTACAATGTATATTATTATTATTATTTTGTTAATTTCAATTTTCAAGACGGTTTTGCATTTTCAGTTTCTTCTTCAATAAATATTTTAAACTATACTTTTAACAGGCATGAATGTATTTCTTAAAAATACTACAATGCATGGAATTCAGATGGACTATATGGAAATGAAGTACAAACCGTTCACTGGTAGAACTCTGTCAGAACTGATGAAGAGTGGGATGAAAATGGGGATTGTAAAGCCTCTACCTAGGGAGGTATTTCAGAAAGACAAAATAGAAGATGCATTTAGGTACGTTAAATAAAAAAATAGACAGTTTTCTGTATTATTATAACTCTGATTCTGTTAAAAGCATTAAAATTGATTTAATAGGCAAAGTCAAGCAATAGTACAATTACAAGTACTATTGAGTCGGTCTATGGAACAAGGGTACATAGCCATATGCTTTAACTCTAACTTAAAAATGGTGTAAGTTCAGAAACCTGTTTCTTCAGAATGTGGAACCAATTGCAGTGATTTTCTCATATGTTCGAGTATTTGTATCTTGGAACCATTTCATTTTTGCATAACTTAGATTTACCACCAGGCAGAGCTAGTCGCAAATAAGAAGAAGAAAATGCTACTAACTTGAATTTTGAGTATTTTCTTGGGTATGAAAATTTGACCTTTTATGCTTTTGACATAAATCTTGAATTTTAAAATCATTGTAGCATAGTGTACTATATGTTTATTGGCAGTAAATTACATTAAGTTGGTAATGCAACAAGATGAGTTGAATATATATCCTATTTTGTAATTTAATTTTAGTATTTTATTTGCATATTTTGTAATACATGAATCTTGAGTCTGACGCATATTTTAATAATTGATATCTTTAAATGTCTGTGTTTATAGTCTATAAAGAATGACACTATTACAACAAATTGAATTAGTTCAGTTGTAGACATACAGACATTATACTTTGCGTTAAAGGACAAGTATCTTACTTGTATGTCAAAAACAGTTTCATTTTTAGGTAGATTTCGAAGATACCTATTGAGATCGATACGATATGAAAGTGATTAACACGCTAGCGGCCATAATTTTGAAAATATTTGAACCAAAGTGTTATATGTTGTTTCTAGGCTTAATAGCTCGGTTAAGTTCGTTAATGAGCAAAATCGGTCGCCATCTTGGATCCAAAATGGCCGCCGAACCTATTGTTGTATAGAATACACAGCCTAAACCGCTGGGGCTATTGAAATCAAATTTGTCATAAAGGTACAACATCACTTTTTGATTACGAAAATGTTACCTAATGAGTTCAAAGACGCCATCTTGGATACAAAATGGCGGAAGTAAGAAATCTATTTTCCATATCGTTTGAGCTAGAGATACGAAATTTGACATAAAGGTGTATTGTCACCAGTAGTTCAAGAAAATATTACGAAATGATGAAAAATTCGCCATCTTGGATTCAAAATGGCAGCTGAACCCATTGTTGTATAGAATACACAGCCTAAACGACTGCAGCTAGAAATATCAAATTTGGTAACACTATACATTATCATTCGTATGTTACTAAAATATTACAGGATGTATCCAGAGACGCTATCTTGGATCCAAAATGACGGACCTAAAAAAACATTTTCCAAACCGTTTGAACTAGAGAAACGAAATTTGGGATAAGGGTGCATTATGAATAGTTTAGGGAAATATTACAACATTTGGGAATAGTTGCCATCTTGGATCCAAAATGGCCGCCCAAAATCCCATTTTGCACATCGTTTGATCTGGATAAATGAAATTTTACTTGAAGGTATACCATCACAAGTAGGTCACGACAATATAAGAAAACTTTCAAAAAGTCGTCACCTTGGATCCAAAATGGCCGCCCCAAAAGCCCAATTTCCAAATCATTGAAGGTAGAGAAACTAAATTTTCTTTGAAGGTGTATGACCAAGAGTAGGTTACAATAAATGGGGCAAACCTCCCCTTTGGGGGCGCATCCCCCCCCGTGGGAGGGTGCAGATGGATTTTGGTTAAGATAATGGAGGCGCATTCTCTCAAAAGCACTGAAGTTTGGGGCGAATCCCCTACGGGGGTCTGGGGGCAGCGCTCCAAGCGAAAC
>JAGDQP010061232.1:0-12074 GCA_022664845.1 Lepisma saccharinum
TTGAAGTTGCTCGAATAGAAGTAATCATAAGATTTGTATTTCCGATATTATAAATTATACATTATACACAGTTGGCGCACTTTGCTTGTGTTTTTTCATAGTATCGTGTATCGTTACAGTGACGGTAGGCCGGAGGGTTGTAATTTTCTCTCCATATTTATTTTCCTCTATTGAGCTAGGCTCCGAAAAAAAAAATCCCTTCTCTTTTTTCAATCTACAATTCTCTTTGTTTGTCATTCTAAACGGTAACAATGAATCGTTAGTCTTGGTAGTAATAACTTATTAACATGCATACGCGTTGTGAAACGTGACGTGCATTTTTCTGTTTTTAAAAATGCAAGAAAGTCTTTTCTCATTTATTCTCTCTCTCCCTCCCTCCCTCCCCTTTTTTGTGACAGGAGAACCATTTATCATTCAATTCATCAATCACAACAGTAATAAAAGTAGAAAATGATTGGATTACCTTTCTTTTTTCCCCTTCTGTACACATTGAAAAAAATATAATGGTTTTTAACTGTATGTTACATTTTTTCATTAATCCTTTTCCCCCCATCCCTGAATTTCTATCAACAGAATTTCAAACTGTTTTGTTACCGATTGATATATCTTACAGGAAAAGTAAAGTTGGATCTATTCAAATGAAATTCAACTTGTGTTCTTGATTTTTGACTGCATTTCTCAATCAGGACGGTGGAATAGGTAATGAGCAGTGTAACTGAAAGTAGAGAAGGTGGGACAATTTTAAATTGAGAAATGAATGAAACTTGTTCTCCTTCTCCCACGCCTTCATTAGCATCATTTCATGATATCTGTTAAAAACTTAGTAACGGCTTTTACAATATTCAATAAAAAATCAGAGAATCCTGATCCTAAGTAAACTCTGAACGTTTCTTATTCAGTTTTGGATGTTAGCAAAAACAGTTTTCCCCGGACATATCCCAACGTTTAAGATTTCTGAAATGACACTGAAAGTACCGAAAGGAAGGGCGTCTTTTACAAAAAACGAGTTCATAGAAAATCATAATGGAACTTGGACAGCATATTACTTTACGTGATTTTTAGATTGATGCAAGTTGGAAGATTACAGCTCACAAGATGCGCGCAAGGCTACGGCAAATGCCGAATTTGGGTGACTACAGGGGGAATCAAATTTCCCTACGAAAATATTACCCACCCCCCTTGTCGGCTTTAATAATTTACAAAAGAACAAGATGTGATTTTTCGATATATAGTTACTATTAGCAATTATTATTATTCACAGATTTGTGTGACAACATGGGGTACAATGTCCCTGTGATTTCACGCCTCCATGTCGGGATTCTTCAGAACCCAAAGTCTTCCTGCCCATCGGCCTGACTTTCAGCAGCAAATTGCCGCTTTCAAGCCGACGTGTCCTTACTTGCTGGAATCCTCGTACTTTCTAAGAAATACTAAGATAAAATTAAACGTTCATAAGATAAAATTATTCTGTTTGTTGAAAATGGCACTTGTATGCGATTGATCGAATTGTTATTAACGTCCTAAACGAACTGTTTAGTTTCTAAAGGCGGGACGTACAATTTTTCGTAAAGTGGGTTCCGAACAAGTCTTTCCAAGATAACTTCGGCGGGATATGTACTCAATATCAAGAGCATAGAAAGCAAGCGCGATGTCCTCTCGCCCGCACCGAAGTCACACATTTATGAGAGTATTTAACATAGCTTAATAGTTTATTGGAATACACATAACTATTACAAAGGACTGTATGAAAGTACTTAGTATTAGAAACAATATTTCAATACATAATACATTTTTGATAGAATTGATAGAAACTCCTCCCCTCTTATCTAGAACACCTCTCTGAATTGTAGGCACCAAAAACTGGTATAACGTTTGCACGTATTGAATACTTGATACTGAATGCTCGTGCTACTGACAATCAATATTCAAAGATATAGATTGTTAGTGGCTAAGAAGAGGTCTAATGAACTCTTCAGATTTGATAAATTTTTGCTATAATGCACTTCAGATGTGTATTTTATTTTGAGCCTGTACGATTTCTTGTCTCGTTAAATCGCAGCCAAAAATCTAACTTAAATATTACAGTCTTCGGTGTCATTCAATCTACATGCTTAACTCATTACTTCGACTTGCGTTGAGCATCACTGATCTAATTATTTATTTATAAGATTCTCTTCTCTATTATTAGTTCTTATTGCGAAAAGTCTATCCAATATTGTACACACCAAGAGATTCAAATACAGTTATTTGTTTTCCTTAAGTAATATTTATTGATTGAGTTACACATACTAAAGTTACAACGTCTGTTAATTGAACCGAGTAATATTCTGGTACTCGAACTCCATATAAAGAAAGAACCTTAAGTATATACAAAAACTAGCTGAACATTTAAAGCAATTAGTAAACACAACCATTTGCGTAAAGTAGACAGAATCTGTCTACTGATGCCGGTGCAAAAACCAGACAACTCCATTTTTCATATTTTTCTAGGAAGCAAAAAATACCCACGGGCTTACAACTGTAACGTAAATTACATTGCAGTACACTTTACTGTGTTTACAAAGAATGAAAAAAGGCTTTAGAATGGGCCGGTCGAGCGGTCTGCGGTGGTAGGCTATCGACTCAACGGTCCCGAGTTCGAGTCCCGGCAGGGGATGGGTGTGGATTTTAACACTTAACAGCTAAAGGCAAATCGTGACGGGCCGAAGTCCAAAGTTACTAAACTGGCCCATATAAAAATAAAGTTTACCAAAAGTTTTTTTTGCTTAAGAATGGTTAAAATTATACAGAACGTACTGTACACGTTCAATTACATTTTGTTCGTTCATACCATACATAGAAAAGAAAAATATTATTTTCCTAGGGAAATTTGACCCCCCCCCCCCTGTCTTCTCCCAAATTCTTGAATAATGTTAATTGCTAATAGTTACTACATACCGAAAAATCACATATTGGGTAATATTTCCCAATTACCTAAATCCTTGAATAATATTAATTGCTAACAGTAACTATATATCGGAAAACATCATCATATTCCTTTGTAAATTATTAAAGCAGACAAGTTTTTTTTTTCTATGCTTTTAGGTGGTTTTCCTAGTGAAATTTGACGTGTGGGGTAAGAAACATGGTAGGGTAAGATGTTCCTGCTACAATTATAATTGAAGTAAATATTGAACTAATTTATTGCCTTCAGGCATCTATTGTTTAGGCCGGCATAGGGTAGGGAAAAGGATGCGGGACGGAGTTGGCCAGGACCTAAGTTGAAGGCACCATGCCGGTATTTGCCTAATGTGACTGAGGGCCTCTGCTATCGAATCCAGGTATCATCTACGGCCCCTCGGTGTCTGAATTGTACCATGCCTCAACTATGTTAGTGGAATTCATCGGTTATTATGTGTATAACAAAGCTTAATTATACGTTTTTAGTGCAGAAACGTTACAGGAAAAAATGAGCTGAGTTCTTTATTGGATAGGGGAAATCGGGGGAATATGATCCACTTAAGGAGAAATCTGGTTCCATTCAAGATGTGTATAAAGCTATGCGCAAGAAGCGTAGTAAAAATACACTTCAATATCTCTGCTGACATCTTAGCTGCCATTGCAGGCTGTCGCTTATCATAGTGAGAATCTATAATCAATGTTTATGAAGCGTGCATTGGCCCATATTACCCCGAATAATAGGGGTAATATGAGCAGCATTCCGGGAAAACTGGTCCTTCCATACACTAAATCAAATCTGAAGTATATACAGTTTAATAAACGAACAGCATATCACTACACTCTACACAGTATAAAATATTTTAGAAAATATGTGGTTTACCTTCTGATATTACACCCTCATACTACACGCTACATAATATTTTCAACAAGTGGCATCTGCAACAAGAGAGAACCGTTTTACTATCACCTATCTCATGTATTACCATATTTGAATAGTTGTGAGTTTTAGAACAATTATTGATAAAGACAGGAGTGATTTGTAATGTATGGCCATGCTTAAATAGAATTGCAGGGCACAGGAAACAAAAGTCGAAAAAGGTGTTATTTCTTGAAGAAAGAAAAATAAATACATCAATTGTATTAAAAATAATCATACCTGATTATTACATTTAATGTAATTTTAGGGATAATACATTTTATTATTTTATTTTAAGCACACTACTTTAAAATGTGAATAGTTTCCTGGTAAAATTCTCAGTGATTGCTTTTCATTGACAAATAATAATAATAATAAGAAGAAGAAGAAACCTACCACACTTTAGACGTAAAAGCAATTGATGCATTTAAAGTACATGTTTTTGAACAACTGGTATTATATATAACATAATCCAATCCTTGAGAACTAATGTACTTCGAACATAAATTACTGAGGCAGTTTTACCCCGAATAAAATATTTCCCAGTTACTAACATTTATTGTAGGTTGGCTACATTGTGGGTATGTGCTGAAATCGATAATGGTCGGCATTCCGATACACAGTTCTTGCTATGCTTACGGAGAGGCATGAGTAACTTTCCCATGTATTTTGCACGTTTCACACCAATCCTTATTTACTGCAACTCCAAAATAAGATCAGCATTATTTTAAGCACAAAAAATGAATGGGACTTTCTTTCTAACTCCAGTATTTCAATGCAAAATACATCGAACAAAACAAGTGGCATTCAGCTACACAAATGAAATTCGTCTAATGTTTCAAATTCAATATCTCCCTTTTTCACCGATTAGATTTCGAGATATATGTCTTGAATCTTAAGTTGGCTCATATTCTCCACGTGCTCATATTTGCCCGAGTTCCCCTATATGTGTCCAGATGTCCTTAGTTATTCTTAATTTTATTTTAGTTCTAATAATATATATTTCCATCTATTATGCTTAAATAGTGGGAAAAGTCACCGATAAAAAAATAAACCTTCTATTTAATATAGTTAAAAGTTAGATTTTCAGTTGTATTTAATAGCTACAAATTTCATATTCGAAGATGCATAAGCGTTGATTAATTGATTGTCACTTGTTAAACAGATGAGTGCTTTGTGCCAATTCAGGTATGCATGTGTGTAATATGGTTTTTCATGGAACGTATAAATGTCCTACATCTCTGTGTTATACAGGTAATTAATTATTATGTTGAATACACGTGATGCATTCATATGCTACCTGCAAGTATTAAGATTAATCTGTTTCAGCTACGTTAGTGGAAGTACTTGGAAGTGCTAGCGGGGGATGGGCAGTGGATCGATCTCCGAAAGTTATTTGACAGCTGTGGAATTTGAAAATGTGGTGAAATATCTATTGGATGGACTATAGCTATACCTAGGTATATTTATGGATTTCTATTCATTGTATAAGCATATCATTGCATGAGTTTTTATGTAAATAGTAACTATATTATAGTCAAAGATTGCGACATATATGTACGTAATTGGCGCTCTAACGCAGCCTGTGATTCTTCACTTTTAAGTCTATTAAAAAAAAACTAGTAATTTATGGATTGATGAAGTAGAAACAAGAGTCTCTCCCTTATGCACCTCCAGTTCCATTAGATTAATTTATTCCAAATCTGGGTTACATGAATAGTTAGTGCAACTTGCTTACATAAATTCTCCCACTTTATCAGTACTGTATTCGAAGTGTGTTCGGAACAGTATTATATATAGTTTCCTTACTAACTAAGGGCCACGGTGGCTTAGTGGTAGAGCGCTCACCTTTGGTGCTTGGGGTCGTCGGTTCGCTCCCTGCTGATGTTATGTGGACTTTATGGTGGACAAACACTCATTTGTGGCATGCATGGGTTTTGTCGGGGTTCTTCAGTTTCCTCCAACTTCCTTCACTTCAACAATTCTCCCATCGTTATCCATCCGACCTGAGCCAAAGTTGCCTAAAGGGACTAACCTAGACTAGCTCACAGCCGCCGAGAACTACTTGATTGATGCAGTAGGTTAGTGCTGCTAAGCAGTTGCTCAGATTGTTTCCATTCCGGTAGACGTAGCAGTATACCAAACTTTTTTTAAAAAGCATTATTCGACACTGTTGAAAACTGTTCTGGTTGTTCCCGTCTCCAAACAGCCCAGTTGTCAGTGTTGCCAGCTTAATTTAAAATTAAGTTTATACAATTATCTTTACTTATACCAATTTAAACGCGTCCATTGAATTACAGTAGAGTTTATAGATATGTGCATTAGATACTGGGACAGGTCGTCGAAATGCTCTGTGAAGCAGTGAGTTACATCACTGTTACGTCAACTACTTCAATTCTTTGTACCTTCAGTAATAATATATTTATGTGAAGCATTACTAAGCAATTCAAGAAGGCCATGGAGTGCAACGTTAAGAGGAGAAAATGACAAAAACTAAGAAGTTGTATTAGTGGGACCAGTTAGATAAAATAATATGCGCCTTTTCATAAAAGCATGAAATTCGGCATGATGACTCGACATACCTATAGGACATACCTATAATATATTGAGGCACTTTGAAATTGATGTAGGGGTCCCGAAAATCCAATATGGCATCCAAGATTTCACAATCAATTATTGATTCTAGTATTTGAGTAATATTCCGGTTTTAAGTGTGTTTTACGTTACCGAACACAAATCTAAAATCCTCTGAACACTGTAACTAATTTTAAATATATCCATAAATCATCGAAATTCAAGATGACGGCCATTAATTCAAATATCTTTGTTATAGTTGGCTATTAAGTGAAAAATTCTGCCTTTTTCATAAAAGCATGAAATTTGGCATGATGACTAGACATACTTGTAAGGTCATTTTAAGATATTGAGACACTTTGAAATTGATGTAGGAATCTCGAAAATCCAAAATGGCATCAAAGATTACATAATTAATTATTGATTGTAGTATTTGAGTGATTTTCAGATTTGAAAAGTGTTTTACGGTACCGAATACAAACCTGACATCCTCTGAACGAAGTAACTACTTTTAAATATACCCATAAACCATCGAAAGTCAGGATGGCGGTCATTAATTCAAATATCTTTGTTATAGTGGGGCCGATTAGGTGAAAAATTGTGCAATTTTAATGCTTTTCTTTAGTTCACAATGGTTCGTGGTGTCGTCATGCAACGTTAATTTAACTCATTTTCCGACGCCGTACAATGATGAGAATGTGCAAAGCGACGTAAGTCCGGTGACAATATAATATTCTATTGCTACTTTCATATATTTTATATATTTTAAAAGCATATTTTAATATTTCTTTTAAGAACTTTTTTATCCTAGAATATATACTAGCCTACAACATGTTGCGTTTGACTGGTTGCAAAATACTTTAAGATTTGGGTCACAAAACATTAGCTTGAAAGAAAGTATCCGAATCCCGAAATAAATCGTAAACAGGTAATGATTTTTTTAAAACATACTCTTCCTAAACCATTCCTACTAAAAGTAAAAAGAAACTAATTTTGTTTATGCATGACTAGAAAGAAAAGCATGAGGTCCGCGAATTGAAGAATTTATTAAGTGATTGTATATGAGAACGCGTCCCATGCTTATTTTTTTTAGTCATGGATACTTTTTCTTTTTAGTACGAATTGTTTAAGAAAAGTATGTCTTTAAAAAGTTCTTTTTTTTTTTCATAAAAGTATGAGATTTGGCATGATGACTAGACATACGTGTGGGGTCATTTTAAGATACTGACGCACTTTGAAATTGATATAGTGGTCCCGAGAATCCAAAATGGCGTCCAAGATTGCATAATACACCGTGAAAGCACAAGGATTGGGGTCGATGTTGCCATACGCCTTCGAGCACTTTGCTGTTCTCAGCACTGCTCTGGATCAGTTGTTTCCTTCCTCACGCTAACATTTTATCAGTTTATGCCATAAGAAATGTCCGTTTTTTACACCGTGAGGAAATTAACGATAACTTACCTATAACACTACCATTGGACTCTACAACACTCTGCCACCTTTCAAGCAGTTGTTGAATACCCTACCGGTTTCGGAGTCAAAGAACTAGGTCACTTTTCGTCGCACGTCATCCTCATTTTCCAGTGTTTTCCAGGCTGTGAAAAAGACAGTATTCTGTTGGTGCAAGATTTAGTCTAAACGCCGGGTAGAAGAGTTTCTCACAGGTACGTTCCTCGATCTTAGCACAGGTCCTTCTTGCCGTGTGTGGGCCCGCGTTATCACCGTGTATGAAAACACCCTTGCGAATAACCAAAGCAGGTCGTTTCTCCAACGATGCAGTCCGTAGGCCTTGACAATTGACGTCTGCATTGATGGTCTGGTTAAGTGGCATGAGCTCAAAATGGATTATCCCATGGATATTCTGCCAAACACTCAATATCACCTTGCAGGGGTGGAGTTCCTGTTTTGGCACAGTTCATGCGACCCCCTTTAGGTATCCACTGCTGTTTGCGTGTAATGTTATGGTAAAGCACTCACTTTACATCATCTGTCACCATTCTGTCCAGAAATGGCTCACGTCTGTGACGGGTGAGTGGAGAACTGCAAATGTCAATTCACTGCTGTTTCTGTTGAAAAGTTAACGCATGAGGTACAAAGTTGCTTTACCAGACTCCAATGTCCAAAGTTGCTTTAGTTTTATTAAGCCTCCACAGTTCAAAATCAACTGTGGTCATTAATGAAGACACTTTAATTAATGACCTCCATCTTGGATTTCAAGAATGCTTGGGTAAATTAAAGCTGGGGAATTTTGTTCAGTGGTCTGAAATTCATGTTGAAGACAGCCAAATCTAACCATAAATAAAGATATTTGAATTAATGGACATCATCTTGGATTTGAAGAGTCCTTGAGTTAAATTAAAATTGGTAAATATCCTTGATCTGAAATTGAAATTCAGAAAGTTACAACCTGAAAGTATGTGAACAAGAAAGTTATTCAAGTCTGGTAATAAACAGAGACATTTAAATAAATGGCCGCCATGTTGGATTTAAAGGGGCCTTCCGGAGTAGCTTAACCGTTAATGATTTACCGTTAATTAAATGGGGTTAATTATAGAAGGATCTTAATTTCCGTTCAGTACCATAAAATACAAAGTTAATCTGAAAATTACTCAAATACTATGATCAATAATTATTATTTTTTAATTCTTTGGAGCCATTTTGGATTTCTGAGACCCCTACTTTAATTTCAAAGTGCCTCAATATCTTAAAACGACCTTTTAGGTATGCCCATTCATTATGTCAAATTTTATGTTTTATGAAAAAGTGCACAATTCTTTGAATTGTTGGCGCTAATCAGCCCCATTAGTAGAAAAAAATGTTATTTAAAATTCTGACAATAAGAAAAAATACACTGGAAAATATATTTTCGGGGGATTGTAAATTAAATTATGCATAAGATTGAATGCATGAATACTTTAGTGAATTTCATCTCATCCGAATGGGGAATGCTATTTGTTCAAGATTGCCCCTTCCCCCTGACCTATCTGATAAAATAAGGTGTACTCTAGTAAGTGGATATTATAAGTTCACACAAGAGAAACAAGTCAGAAAATTGAATATTTAATTTTTCGCTGTAGTGTTCAGTGACTTGAAACCGAGAGAGCCTACTTTAAGTTTCCAGAATGTTGAATTCCGGAACATTATTATAGTTCATGTTTTCCAGCGCCTGTACCTATTTCTAGTTGATCAAAAATCAGGAAACATAATTTATAGCCTAAAGATATGAGAAAGTGAGGAATTAATAATACGTACAATGAATCACTCTGCGACTCTAGAAGGGGGCCAGGAGGAAAGAAATATGGGACTTGGAAAATTGACAGAAGTTTCTTCAGGCAAAACCTTTCTGGACTTCGAAAGGGAAAGCTAAAAGCCCTCGCAGCAGGTCACCTTTCAATATATTACCTTGAACTCAATAAAAACATTTGTGCAGACTACCCAATATTACTGCCTGTGTCAGTATCATATCAAAATAATATTTTTAAGTTTGAGTTAGCCGAACATGCGATATGTCTTACTGTTGTTGTCCTTAGATACATGTATCTCTCGTGTGCGCTACACTAGGATCTTTTTCTTTTCCTTGACGTTAATTTCAGTTTAACGTACATATTTCTTGGTTGATATCTACGGCTTAAGGTCTCCACAGGTTTGAGGATTAACGATACACGAGCAATATTTAGGGGTAAGGAATCAGATAAGGACCAAGGCGTTTTTCGATGTACGATTCGCCACTTGTCTGGTGACGCTGGGAAAAACATTGGAAAACGTTGTTGGTCAGGATAGTCGACTCGAATCTAACATGGCTGCCTTATGATTTATTTATGAGGGAAACTCAGGGACATTTATGAGGTAGAACTGTCCACAGTTGGTGAGAGCACTGTCCCGGAAATTATCTTTTAATTTTTCATTTGCGACATAGCAATAATGTACAAGATGCTTTGACTTGGTGGTGGTAGGATTAAAAAAAGATGCCATTGCGTATTATTTACATGTTCCACTTTACTAAGAACTCAGGGAAATTAAAAAAAAAAATCATTCAAAGCCTGGAAAACTTAGGGAATTTGAACTCACAAAATTAGTAGTTACCATGTTATTGTTACTGTGAACCCTTGGTTATTCTGTGATAGCATTGGTAATTTCGTGAGCATGCGAATACTCATCACGCCGATGAACTAATCAAAACAATGTAGCCAAATTGATTTAATTTGATATAGTATTAATTCATAATAATGTCTATAGGCTACTAAGTGGTATCCCAAAATGGCGGGTCCAAGATGGCGGACGGAGCATGTAACATGCGTCAGTAATCCAATAACTGATCTCATTTACATTGAGTATAGACACGTTCATGTTCTATATAACCTGTAGAACTTACGTGTAAATTATATAGATAGTTCGATAGATACCAAATGTAACACGCAATAACTTGAACGGTTAGAAATACAGTAAAACTAATGTCACCAGTGACATTCTTGGAAGGTGTATTTGGTATGTCACTTGCCTCCTATTGCTATTTAAAAAAAAAAGAAAGTTGAATCCAAGATGGCGTACGGAGAAAGTAGCATGCATCGGAGATGCGGTACTTGGTTCCATTCACATTTGATATGGTTACGTACATGTTGCGTCAAATCTGTAGAAATTATATGGTCCACTTTTGATTACCCAGTACATTTTACAATGAAACCACAAAACTTTCCAATCACCTAGTTCCTTGTAGAGTCCAGGAAACGTAGGAGCTCACCCTATTTCTTTTCACCTAGAAACCTATCAATTGTGAAAGTTTCATTCAAATCTTACTGTGTGACTTCGCATATGTTCCTTCTCAGATAAAATTCCGCCCAGCTAACAGCTCGATGTCTTTAACTTCCAGACCACAACAATTGTTAGCTGAAGTTCAGCCGAGTACTGCTCGTATAAGAAAACTGTTAGAACATAAAATTCCCAACATGAACTACACTGTACATTGTATAAAACTGTTTCTTAAAATGAAGAAAAAAAAATCTAATCTGTGAACCGAAAACTTAAAAAAAAAATGAGATATGAGCATTCTCATTTAATTTAAAATGAGAACATGCCGGTTTATAAATAAAGTCCGTAGCCATTACTTGGTTCATTGCATTTCCCAGTGGTGCAGGAAAACTGGGAAATATCCCAACCAGAATGCCTTTGCCTGGGAACTTGTTATGAGATGAGTCCGTTTCCGCCGAGTAACTTTCTTGTACAGTTTGAATTTTATTTACGGTCTTTAGGGAACTTTGGCTCAGGTCGTATGGATGATGATGTTTTTTTTCCTGTAGTGAAATCACATTAGAGAAACAAGAACTTTAGAAGATTCGGTGGTAACGTTGTTCATGAAACATCCTCTGATCTGTCTGATCGACACTCCGTCGAAATGCATTGTAGTGGCCCAAGCCCGTCACATGTCTGAGGGATGATATCCTCGCTGGTAATCTTCTGGAGAAGGAAGAGGAAAGTGATCGACTTGAACGTTTGTCTAGGTTGATACTGAAGAAAACTCATGAGAACTTTAGTCATAGAGGCAGGGACCGAAACTCGACCCTGCGGACGTCCCAAGTGTCGATCGAAAGTTCGCGACCTTCACTACAAGACTAGGGATCCATAGATTTCGAATAAGCTTTCGATTCGG
>JAGDQP010061233.1:0-12074 GCA_022664845.1 Lepisma saccharinum
ACATTCTATTACTTTGTTACTTTTATCTATTTGATACTTCAGTATATGATGTGAAGTTGTGGTGAAGTAGTGCCTAATTCATTATACAGATTATATAACATTGTTTATGTTATGACAACATTCAAATATTCTTTCTTTCTTCTTCGACTGGCTTGTTTCATGTTTATCGTCATTGTGTGTATTCTGTTGTTGCTGTCACATTAATTAAAGTTAATATTAACGTAACTCTGTTGTTGTTGCTTTCATTTTATTTACTTTAGAAAATATTAAAATATTATGTCATCAAGTCTTGATCATCTCATTTGGGTAGATTTAAAAATACTAGGTTTCTTTTATCTCAAACGTACTTCGTAGCTAAGACGCTCTTCGTTGAATCCTCACAGTAGCAACATTTAGAGGACACCTTCAACAAAATCTGGCTAAAATGGTGCAAACATCATTCCGTAAGTGGCTTAGTAACTGCACATTTTGTCGTTATGCAAAACTCAAGTTCCTTATTCTCAAAATACATTACAATATAATGTTTTCTAAGTTTCAACTTTCATTTCTGTAAGCTATAAATTCCGAAACTTTTGTCTTCTTCCCAAACTCATTATAAATAGTATAAAGTCAAGAATCTAAACTTACATCATCTTTGGTGTTTATTTCAGAAACCCTCTCAACAAATAACTCTATGCTGACGTTAACTGGACCTCCTTAAAAGGAATTGTGGCATTTAATATCCATATTTTGGTACAACAATAATGTATAACGCATCACGCATAACGAAATATTTCCGTTACGTTTTATAGGCATTCTGTAGGAACATGAATAATACATTTTACGCCATTGTGTTCGTTTGTTGAAGTTGTATTAGTAAGATTTAGATTAATGAAGGTTAACACCGTCATTATCACGTTGAATATATGAAATTTAATATTCAAGCTGAACGATCATATTGACGGTACTTTGCAAATACCTCGTATCTGACAGGAGAGCGAAAAGACTCTAACGTTCGTGCGTGCTTATAGATTATTAGTTACACTGCATTATGTAGACCGAATGTTTCACCATACATTAATGTTAAAAAGCAAAAGTCGCATTTTTGTGCATTTTTGTTACATACGAAGTAGGGGCAAAGTGCCATCGACATTACGTATAAGCAATAGCCAATCTTTTGTATGAAATATCTTATTTTGTAGAATTATAATTTTGTATTTTGTAGAATTATATCTTTTTTTATACATGAAATTATAAACTTTTTATGTTTTCATAATGAATATATTGTAAGAAAATGTGCGTTAATTTCTAGATATATTTTACACCTAAAAATTATTTTGTGCTATGGGTTCCAAACATTCTACATATGTTAATTTTTTAAGAACCATAAAATGTAAAATTTGGTGACTACAAACGAATTTAGTTGAGTAAAAATAAGTGATATACAAATTTGATCCAGAATGTAACTATGTAGTAAACACTTGTGCTGCCAAATACGTCTTTTTGAGTTGTGTGTGTAAAACAGTGAAATAGCCATACAGAAATAGAAATATATTTCAGTTTTGCTTCCAGCTCCCATCTCTGAGTTAATATTTTCATTTTAAAGCACTGTTTCACAATTAGTTAAAAGCTGATATATATATACATATAATTTAAATAAGATCTAGCGTTACGTACTGTACACATCTTTTACAACGGACAGTCGAAACGTGGTCTGGTTCATTAAAATTTGTATTTAATTACCAAATTGAATAATAAATTCTGTAGCTAACAACGGGATATGAAAGTTTGATAAGTGTGTAAAATGAGGCGTATGCGCGAACAATAGTCTACGTACTATCTTTTAACGTAGCACACCGACTTTTATTCCTGCATGCGCCTCATATGTCCATCATGTGAGAATCTGTACAACAAAGACATTTTAAACCTTACTCTTACATGTATTAATGTTGCAGACATGTACTTACCATCTTTTCCAGTTGGTATTGTGTATTAGTCGTAATCGTCAGAGAAAGAGAGCTTGAAAGCATTCAAGGGTTTCATGTTACCAAATAAAAGTACAAAGATCCTAACATGAAAAGAGGAAGGGGTATACTATATAACTATATGTAATACTTTTGTAATAAAATTATCAGAAAAACATGATTTGCGTTCAGTACATTGATACTTGGAGCGTGAGAAGGAAAATCGTCTTTGGTAATTATACAATATGTTCTTTACGGTGATGCAATATAGCTAACAAAAACTCCTCTCCGAAACACCATATACGATGAGTATAAAGTATACTTCTTTAACGTATATATTGTCAGGAATAAATGGGTCAGCCTTTGAACTCGTCTTGTACAACTTGACATATTCCGATTACTATTGCAAAAATGTTTCTACATTTCTATAATGCAGTAGTGTGGTAACAAACGGTAATTAGATGTAATGAGGATAGTCTCATTCAGAAGCATATAGGAGGGCTGAATGCAATAGTGAGGTAACAAGTGATAATTATTGGTAGAAAGTTGTATATGAATTGACACCCCGCAGGAAAGGGATTAGTTTCGCATTTATTTTTCATCGGTTGTCAAGAATAACAAATTGAGTTCTGTAGATATGTAAGAAAATGTGCTAAAGGGATTGGTAATTATAAACTGACTGAAATGATGAAGCAATTACTATTGTTTAATGAAGTACTACAGATTAATAAGCACACTAAAGAGATGTTATACAAGGTAGTGTACTTAAACTGTAGAATATATGATACAACTATAGAGTACCTACTGAATGTAATAAAATGGTGTTTGCATATGTCTACGTGATCATATACATGATAATAACGTAAGTGTATTGAGGAAGAAGTTTTGTAATCATAGGTTAAGTAGTATTGATCCATGGTTCTACTAAAAGCATCTACATTTCATGGTTCTACTAAAAGTTTGGGCAATTATGTTGGTATAATTTAAAACCCATCAACTAATAGAATGGCGACAGATGTGGTTAATTAATTAATGAAAATGGACCAACAATAACAAGTATTGCAATAAAGAACGTGTTCCTTCAGAAACAAAGTATGTGAATGAACATTTTTACCCACCAACAAATTCTGATATTGTTGGAATACTCTGCGACTTGCAATAATTATTCTCTAAGGAAAATATCCTCTCAAGGTATAATTTTTCATACTGTTTAAAGGGTACAAAATGAGGAGCTGACTGTACCCTGAATTTTATAACAGCGAACGTACTCACAATGCAATAATTTGAACCTTAACAAGTACATGAAACGCAGGGCTTCAATCAAGTTATTTTTAACCCTACTGAAATATTTTCTTTGAGTGTTTCTTATAACATAAATGAATACATAAGTAAACTAAAAACTGGTGGAGAGCTTGCGTAGGAGTCATAGCTTTCTGATAACGATCTCAGCTGATGACTGTTCTCATATATGTTACACTTGGGTTTTCCGTTAGTCACGTCAAATAAATGCTGGGATGATACCTTTAAGTTATACGTTGGTCCAACTCCTCTCCCAACCTAACATAAAAATCACCTTCCAATTAGACAAGGGAAGTCGTAGTTTGTGCTAAATTCCATTGAAACTTGTGTTTATTTATCTGCTCAAAAATCTCCAGATATAGCCGTACTTCAGTCATTTTGCGCAGTGTGTATTTAACAACGACAGAAACAACAAAACCAATAACTTTGTAATTAATCATTCCTCTTATTATTCAAGGTATCATCTAATATTTTGTCTGGTGTCAAGCAGGGAAACCTAGCAAAATGTTAGTGATCATGATGATATGCATTCAAAACGTGGATTACCATTTAAAGGGTGAGGGTGACTTTATCTAGTTCTTGACCCCATCATATTAAGAAGCAGAAAGGTTTTGAATATTTTGACGAAGTTTGCAAAGTTCCTTTAATTTATTTGAGTGAGTGACTTGGAATTTTTATTGTCAAAATCCAATTTAAAATATACTTTCAAACATTTGTAGTAGTGAAACGACAAGTAAACTTCAAATTTAATGTGTCTAATCATGTTTTGTATCATCTCCTTACTTAACTAAAATTACTATATGCGTATACTATTAAATAATGCACATGTGTTTAATACAAAAATATGTAACTAAAGATAATACCATTACTCACATGGAAATGGCATACTTCCTTAGAATTTCCATGACTTAAATTTTCCTTGGGTTTCATGTTATTCAGTTACCTTCAGCAGAAAAGAATAGATCTAATGTGTTATTTTCTGTATTTCTGTATTCCTTTTGACTACATAACCTGTAAGTTAAATAAAATATCAGTTATACCACAAAACTGACTCTGTTCCAATATATACCATACATTTCTTGGCTCCTTCAAAATAGCATAGTAACAATAGAGACGCCAATTTCCAAACGGGTTGTTGTCGAAAAAAAATAAAATTGTGGTATCGCCATTGTCGAGTTAATTTTCTCACTTTGTCATACATTAGTAAGATTTTGTGATTTCAAAATGTCTCTCTCCAATATCATTTAAACTTGGTAAGAAAGAAAAGGACAGAAACATAATTAACAGGTATTTTTTATCTTTCCAATTCCCTTTTGCAAAAAAAGCAAAACATTGCTAAACGAATACTTCTGTAACATTCTACTGCAAGGCTACTAATTTGCCCTAGCTGTGAAAAATAAGAAGTGTATAACAAGTATTTTTTTTGTCAATTTTCCAATATTTATGGCGCTTGGACAAGGATCTGTTTCGAAATAAACGTTTAGAAACATGGACCTCAATGACTGACGTGACGATCGTATATTTAATACGAAGTGGCGCATAAAGAACTTGATCTCCATGTAACGATCGAATGTGTTCCCAATTTATACTATCTTTAGTAAAAGGGTAATTTGATTGCGGGGTTTCCGGCATTATTTTCAGTTTGGGAGTGTACAATCAATATTGGAGAGTGTAAGTGGAATTTTGCACCTTTTCTTTTGCTTTTTCATCGCAAAATTTTAAGTTTGGGGATGGGCATGTTTTAGAGAATATGGGGTGTGACATCGCTAGGAGGGTGTGTGGTGGAATCATTATTTAATTGCAATATTATTTCATGTTTGTTGTCATACTCCTTAGTGTAGCTGTTACTTTCTCGTCTTACTCGTAGAATGTAGTGGGACTCGCAATCGAGAATGGGTGTATGTCTTTCATTATCTCTTGCAAAATATCTTCCTCGTTCCTTTGGTAATCATTGATTTTTTTTCTCATAGACTTCTTGTTTTACGATCTTGAAACAACTTTGTAGCCTTATATGCCGTTCTTGTGTGTAGATAATGCCTGTATCTTTTGTCCGTGGATATATCCTGCTTTGGATCTAGCGTAAACAATAAACTACAACAGGTAGTTTTTCTAAACTTTTATATTTTTACCATGAAACTTGAATCAGGAGAATTGACCAATCGAAGGACTTGTTTTGTTTGTTCTGAAACTACTTCTAGTCTCCATTAACCCTGCTCTCTGAATGACCAAACTGCTGCAGCAGCTGATTGTAGACATTTAAAAACGTGGCTTTACAAATTACAGTTCTTTAACGATGTAAGATTTGTATCTCTGCTAAGCATACCCATGCGGTTCAACTAAATTTTTTGGGTGTTATGCATTGAGTGTCCTCTGTAAGTTCCTGTACTTGGGTTACTGTGCTAGCATGAAAAGTCGTCCATATGTTTGGAGGTGATCGTACCTATGCTAGTAATATAAGATAATCCATGCAAAAATTGATGATGTCAACATTCATATCTGAACTGGAGATTATTTTGTTGAGATGTTTAGCAAACAATAATTCCAATACTGAAAGTTGAATTCTTTTATTGGCGCTATACGTAACTTTAAGCACAATAACTTAGCCTTGACAACGCTTCGCTCACTTGCACTTTATATGCGGTTTAATGATTCATAACCCTTCTCTAAACTGTAAAAGGATCCATGAACTTTTTATTATTCGTTACTTAAAATTAATTGTTAAGACCTTTAGGCATCTAAAACTTAGACCTTTTATATTCGTTACCGTATTCTGCTTGAATAATTGTCTATTAACGAGTTGTGGACAATGCAAAGTGGTGGCAAAGCTAACGGCTGTACACAATGTTTGCGCTATTCACCATTTAAAGAATGCTGAACATAGTACAAGTGTTGTGTCACATCCGTTAAGGATCAATGGACGATTCAAAGTGGAAACAAGTAACTGCTTGTAACCAATCTTCGTAAACAATCCTTGAAAATAGTCGTAGGTATGGAATATTTTATACAATTTTATACCGTTAGTACAGGGTTTTGCGGTATGTCCATTAGTGTGTAACGGATGATGGAAGTTGATTATTGTACTAAAGGGTGAGTCGAAAAAAAATAAAGTTGTGTGACTGATTCCTAGGAGTGAAAGTAAGTTTAATTTGATCTCCTTGAATAAACTTAAAAAAAACATAATTGAGGTGAAGCAACAACGTTGAAATTTCCATTATTGTAAATTTTGTGTTATTGTTACAGACATAAATTTGTTTGAATTATTTTCTCAACGTGAAACTACGCATAATGTTTTCTTTAATACTTGTTATCCTTAACAATTTACTTTACCAGAGCACTCGTGTGCATGCGATAACTTAACGAGAGACAGGATTGAGAATTAAAGAGCTAATTCTGAACATGTATAAGTTTCAAATGCAAATATAAAGCGTAGTTTCACGTTGAAAATGTAACAAAAAATTTCTACATGTAACCAGATCACAAAAATTACAATAATTGAAATTGCAAAGTTCTTCCGCCACCTCAAGAATTTTCTTCCCTGCTCTATTTACTTCGTCGTTCATACAATGTGAGTGTGTCTATTTGATAATAAAAAAATATTTAGGTATGATTAATATCCAATAAGCTTCACAGACATCTTGAAAGTTGTCCATACGTATATCACGACAATCTGCCTATAGGGTAATATTTTGAATAACAATTTGGATGTCCAACCTTTAACATGTATATCAACCGTCAGCAAAGTACCTTGCAACACGAATCAGGAGCTAAACATTATTACAATATTACCTTTAAAAAATTACCGAAGTAAATAATGTTACAATTTTAAGTTGCAATAAACATTAATGGTTTTTCTTCCAGTTCCCTAAATAACGTTTCTTTGGAATCACTGTTAAAACAATCATACCATCAGATATTCATAAACGTTCGAGTATATCAGATATGTTCAGGGTATTTTATATGATACAACGATAACCCATGTGTCTCTCTTTCGACACATATTATCACAAAACATATACCTGCATTTATACTGTGGATATGTTCAGCAACTTACACTGCAAGTATAGCAATTAACCAAAAGAATCTTAAACATTTTCTTTTTAACTCCGTTGTAAACACTTGTCTTGATTCTTAAACTAAATTGTATCATATAGCTCTAGTATAGGACATGCAAATTAAATACTAAAGAAATAACTTTTCAAAAGCATACCTGCATCACGACTGACCTCAGAATGGAACCTATTTTGATATTTTAGTGTGTGTGGAAGCGTATTGTGTGTTATTGTTTGCATTCTATGTTTAAAGCTATGAGTATCGTGTATCCTGAGAAAAAGCTTTTAGTCTACCTAGTTGAGTAATATCGTTGCAAATGTGTCGTTTGCTATGTACTATTCCCAATAGAAAAACGCAGTTCAACAGAAATGAATGATTCAATCAATACTTTTATGTAGAACATTCGTAGGTAGAAAGGTTTTTAAAAGCAATAATGGAAGTCTGTTAGTTGAATAGATGCAAGATAATCATCTAAAAAACGCATTCTGAGCACAGCGGATTAAATGCTTGAAAAAGGTTTGATTTTTAGTCCATTTAGTACAAATCGAACAATGTCCTTTTAGAGTTTGTTTTTTCAATTTCTTCTTCGTGACGCTTCTAAGGACATTATGATAGATTTTCAGAACTAAAATACAGTTTAAATCAATACTGGAATAAACCCATACCTCTTTTTAGTGTTCTTTACAACCAGTGGGAAATATGTTATCTACATAAGGGAGATTGGGGTAAAGTGGAACTAGGGATTAAGGGAGACAAGAAACCCTCTCAATTAACATACAGCGGACAAACAAAATGATCCTTGTTTATGTTGTAAATTGGGTTTATTCCCACAAAGAACACTTTGTGCTGGCTGAAAATCTTATGATTCGTGAGCAAAGGAAAATTCTCTGAAAATCATATTTAGAAAATGCTGATTTAAATTTTAGAATACCTTGTTTGATCACCCTGTATAATTTATTATAATCATTCTACCGACATGAAATCTACTTTCTAGGAAGTATCTTTTAAGTTGAACAAAGTTTATTAAAACAAAAAAAGAACTAAAATCATTTGGTAAAGTGGTTCCTGATCATGCAAAGTCCTATTTTTTAGTTTCAGTAGTAACTAGGGTCTCTTTTTTTTAAGGAGAAATGAAATAACACACGGGGGAAGGAACAAGTATTTTACAGTATTATCTTTAGTTTCTAACGAAGTTTACAATAAATCCTACACCAAAAACATTAACCAAAACATTGAAAACTCTGAAAACACATCCCATGGCGAAGCTTATGTTTGACAAATACTTTAACTTATGTATTTTGTTCTTCAGCTTCAAACTAACTGTTTGTGTTTTCTCATAATTAAGTTAGTATTGCGCTAAAATAATTTTTGGCTATGAAACTTTGTTTCTTAAGTTAAATTCAATTTTTTGTGTTTTCTTGTGCACCTATACTTTGTGTTTCGATTCATAAAGTTAAAGCCATCCTTTGTTTTTCAATTTTGCCTTATTCAGAATATTTTATTGTGTTCTGACAATTTTCAGAACAAATATTATCTTTTATTTTAGTTTGAATATAACTATAATGAGGCGTTATATACATAATTAAATTAATTAAAATTGGCTGACAAGGCAGTTGATTTTATCGTAAAACGACAGAGTAAGTAAACAAAATTCAGTATTGTTTACCTTCATATCTAATCTAAATGCTAATGTGCACATTGTCGCAAAAACGTTACTTTATGATATGTTTTGCAAACACTTGCCCCACAGTTATGCAACCAAAATTATTTGATTTTTGTTATACATATGCTCATAGCGAAATATTTTCTTGTTTTAGTTAGAGTAAGTACTTCCTCATGTTCTCCCATTAGTCCTGATACATCCTGTAGATGACCAAGTTACTGTGAATGTTGCGAGCGAAATTGTGAATTCGTGTAAGAAAACCGTTTCTTGGCGGGAAACTTTGATGTTCATAGGAGCAGATTTGGCTGCGAGAGGAGTCTAAAATGTTACAAGTGACAATAAAGTCAATTCGATTTTAATGTAACCTTGTTTAACAATGGTGGGAAGATTTAGCAAATACCCCAGCTGTATAATTGAGAGCAAATATTTTTTCCAGTGTGATATAGGATTAATCTATCCTTTGTGAGACTTACCAATAGTAAAACTTAGGGTATTTTCCATATTCATACCTGAAAATAGCAGAAGAGGATGGGTGTTGTAAACGATCAGCCTCTCGTAGACTTGACACAACTCGAACTTGGTCGAATGCTTCCGTCGCCTCGTGAGCAGTCTGGTTTAGAGTCATCGCTCAGAATTTTCGAACCACACAGTAGAATGAGTGAGGGATAGTTGGTCTTATATACGATTTTGTGCCTTTCCTACAAGCCTGTGGATGTATACGCAAGGTGCTGGACTGACCTAGGCTTTCGGAGAATTTTCTTTCGTAATTAGGGTAGAAGACCGTGTTCCCATCCTAAGAGTATGACTATTTGCTCGGACGTGAACAACTTTTCGTTTGACGTTATGAACTTCATTGCATTGGACCACTATTGCGAATATACAATTCTGCTGATCATTACCCAAACATGGCGAGTGGTTTTATTTCCATTTTCACAACATAATTTAGATTATTAATTTTAAATTATAAAAGTTTGAATTTTTCGAATATTTTGAATAAGTTGACTATTTTAAATACTTCCATTGCTTGGGAGGTTGACAATACTTCTGTGTTTAGAAAAATCAGGCAAAATTGTATATGGTTTATGTAAATCCCCATATCACCTTTCATTCCTTCCGTGTTTGTTACACCCCACCACATATACAATTTTAACAGTTCTCTAAAAGAAAAATAATCTATCGGCTCAAAAACTCTCATAATCAAGTGCAACAAAAGTGTTCTCATCGGGATAAAAATCTTTGACATAATTTTTAGCATTTGCCATTTAATCACTGCGATCGCCATTTTCTGAAGATCACTTGTCATACTTTATTCCAAATATTCGTGGTTAATAACATTGTTCAATTGTTTTATTAGGAACGTTTGTAGTATCTACTTTTGATATCACACTTTACAAGTCACAATGACTTGTACACGATTTCATTACTTTGGATAAATGTAGTGGAAGGCGGTTACAATGTGTTTTACACTGTTGTAACAAAAATAAACATATGAAGGTAGTTTCCGCCCCGAGAAAAGTAAACACTCTGTTCTAGTGATAATAAGGACATTTTAGTTCGACAGCTTTAATTTACTTAGCACTTGAATTTATCAAAATATAGCGATTTATAACTTGTTGACTTGTTCCCAAAAGTGAACGTCTATAGCGCAATAAGAGCAAGGAAATTATTAGAAAATGTCAAAGATATAACTTCGGTGTAAATTGAGCAGCGATTCAATTAAAAAGTCATAGTTCAGTATTTAATTCATTCATCTTCTTCTTTCTCTCCAAAGGCATCCAGAAGCTCTTGCCACTTATTGTTCATTTGATTAAGGTAATGGCTCCAGTAAATATAAGTCATAATAGAGAAAGTTGATGGAAATATAACAAGTGATAGAACATCCAGAATTCCCTGTTTCTTCAGAAGAAGTTTTATCCAATCACTAAATTTCTTGCAAAGACGGCATTTGGATTTCCTCTTTGTATCACGGCATCCCAATGGTTTCTGCAATATATATGCGAATGATTTTATTATTATCTTAAGACATATCAATAGTAATTGTACCTAAAGATTCAAAGTCTTAAATGCAATATGTTTGATTACCTTTACTGTATATATTTACACAGTTATGTATTAACGTATTAACTACCCATTCAAGTGTAACTACATATGCTAATTGTGATAAGGGTAATTGGCAATTTAGTATCTTCTGAGCTTATTCATCTAAAGATTTTATATTACTGCTTCACTAGGAAGAAGTTAGTTAACCAATAAGGCTAAACGGTTATTGCCATTTATAATTTGATAAGGTTCTTGAAACCATGTATTTTCTGTGGAAGAATACTTACATTATGTAAATTAAAGTCAACTCCTTTTACATCACAGGTGCAAGGTATTTTTTTTGGAAAATGATATTTTTCGAAACGTGGCCAATAGAACGTACTATTTATTGATGAATGTTACTGGTATCTGCTACAAAAGATAGATTGAAATAAATTAACTCAGTGATGTAATAATAATAATGTTGTTCACATGATCTTACTAATTTAAAAAAAAATCCCTTTCGGTAGGCCTACAGGCTGAGGTAGATCTCGAAGTTTTTTTTTATTTTCAAAAATGCAAATCTTTTTATTGATTTGTAGATTATTAAACAAGAGATGTTCAACGATACCCTATATATATATATATGTATATATATATATATATATATATATATATATATATATATATATATATATTCGCTTTGTTTCGCTTGGAGCGCTACCCTCAGACCCCCGTAGGGGGTTCGCCAGCAACTTCAGTGCTTTTGAGAGGATGCGACTCCTTTATCTTAAGAAAATTCTTTAAAACAATCTAAGAACGAATCTTATTTAAAGGGGATATCTAAAAACAATATTCAATAAATCGGCACATGGTTTTCGACACTCAATCACTATCTAGATGTTTCGTTCAGATCAATAATACCAGGGAAGAATATATATTTTAAATTCTGCTGTATGCTTAGAAAACTTTCAACATTAGCTTTTCATCGAAGGATTATAATAAAATAGTTTTACGAGAACTTGTTTTTAGCGAAATTTATATTCTAGGTGATGTTGCACCAGCCAGTACTAAAACGTCTGAGGCACGCGGCACCCGGT
>JAGDQP010061234.1:0-12074 GCA_022664845.1 Lepisma saccharinum
GGGGAATACCAATGTGGGTGGATTCAGGAAAAAAACGTAGTACAATATACCAGCTATTTATCATGCGAAAGGTAATAGAAAAATCTACAAACACGGCACGGATCTTCACATCATATTCATAGAATTCAAGCAGGTGTTTGATAGTGTGAACAGGAAAAAAAATCATAGAAACTTTAGAGAATCTTCTAATACCAAGAAAGCTCATAAGATTGATACAGATGACACCCACCTAAACAATGGCAAAAGTGAAAATTGAGCAACTATTAGGAGAAGAGTTCCAATACAATAAAGGAGTTAAACATGGAGATGGACTATCAATAACACTGTTCATAATATCCTTACATACAGCCATTCACAAAATGGTAATGGGGAACAAGGTCAACGAGCAACAATGATGTGCAAAACCAGCCAAATGATGCGTACGCAAAATATGACTTGGCCTCAACATAGCGCTGGATTAAAACTTAGTGGTCCATTGGATAACTGGGGGTTACTCCACTTCGACTCACTGGATCTGATTTTCTGGTCTTAATTAGTTTAATCCCTTTTTATAGAACACCAATAATGTTTTGCAAGTTATAGATTAGTAATATTACCATGAATTCATCCAGTGTTGATATGAACTTTTATTTTGTTTTGATGTCAGGATTCACCTCTCAAAAATTTGTAACAATCATTTTTTACACCATCAACGTATATATGAATGTTTCCCCTACTGTGAAGTTAATTTTTGGATTTTTGTCGGCTCTTTTTTATATTCACTGAAAATTTTCTGGCACAAAATGCAGACAAAACCTTCACCAAAATTGAAATTTATATCAACACATCTGAACTTTATGTGAACATGCTGGACAAATGTGACTTTTTTGCGTGTTCGATGTGTCTTTTTATTGGCTTCTTAACTTTTGTGCGTATTTTGCACACATTAAGTTTATATTCACCGAAGTTCACATAATCTGGAATATGTTTTCAGATCACTTTTAGTACATTTGCCATTATTAAGTGAACTTCGCTTGTGCAAGAATTGGATATCAGCACACCAAAAGTTCATATGTTGTGCACAAAAAACGTGGTGTAGTTTAAAAGTTTCAAACATTATGCTTTAAAGTGGTAAAACTGAAACATTTTGTAAACATTTTTTGGACATATTGTGTACCTTGATTTTTGTGTTCTGGATCACGGAGCAGTATAGTTATCTCCCACAGGTAGGCCTTCTCATGTATGAGCAAGGGTTGAATAAGAAACATGGCACCGAGCCAATTAGGTAAAGTTCTGGAATAGGGCTATGCTAGAGATTCTGTCTGATTCATTGACCCGGATGACAAAGCTGAGATTTCAGCGTATTCTTATACACTGTTCTGTTTGAAGAGTGTTTCTATCAGAGGTGCCTGGTGCCTGGGGTGTTACCTCGGAGAGTACAAAAAACACAACACCAATAATTTCCTAACAATAGTATTAACATATAGAAATATTTTCATATCCCTGGAATGAACAAAAATGCCCTCAAAGGTGTGCAAGTAAAGACCGGGTCACCGAGTCAGGTCATGTGGCTTAAATTTTTACTGGGTCAGGGCAGATTACAAAAAGTGAGTCGATTTCATCTACGGTGCGTGCTGACAGCATACTTAACTTAACAGGTCTAGTAGTCATTCGCGATGACATTCCCCTACTCCCTACGAGGCCACATCGCGGCTAGCGCATCGAAATAGTATCCTTAGAGTTGTAACGGGCTTGGGCATTCCAATTGATAAAATGCAAATAAAATAAAGCCTCCAACAAGTCTTGTCTTACGAGCTCCAACGCAATGCTTGAGCTTGAGATTATTCACTATTTATATTATTATGTATTTTAAAAGTGGATAATAAACAAAATGGAAAAAATATTTTTGTACGTGATGAGTTCGATATAACGAGAAAGATAGCCAATCTATACAAAACTTCGGGATGTTTTTTCACTTTCCTTTCAAAGAGATCCTGGGATCTTGGAGTGTCTACGGTTGGTTTGAGTATGAAATGTGTATACAATATATACATTTACACTTAAAATTACAATGTTACATAAATGCCGAATTCGAAAGAGGGAGGTCCGATCCCTCCAGGACCCTTGTCCTAGGAACGCATTTGATAAGTTTGCAGCAGGAAATATTTCTTAAGCTGTAAAGAAATTTCACATTCGTATTAGGGATGTCAACGACTCGCTCGACTCGAATCGAGTCAGCGCTTAGTAGGTGCTCGAGTCGAGTCGAGTCGGCGCTCAGTATATGCTCGAGTCGAGTCGAGTCGGAACTCACTATATGCTCGAGTCGAGCCGAGTCGGCGCTCACTATGTGCTTGAGTCGCTGCTCAGAGAGACTCACGCTGCGACTCGGTTACAGTGAGTCGAGCTTGAGCGACGACTCGACTCGAGCGTTAGACTCACCGCTCAAGCTGAGCGAATTGCCATCCCTAATTCGTATCTTTTGATACTGTAGGATTTTTTTTTCATTTTTTTTAACCTTTAAACGACTTGACCATCTTCAAGTACACCTTTGTTCATTCTGTGACAGGTTTTTTGCTTTTATACCCTAGTGTAACTGAATGATATCTAAAGTTACTGAAAATAAGATTTTCATCCCTTTAGTGTCTATTAAAATGAATGTGAATATATTTATGGCATATTTATGGCATTTAGGCAAGCTGATGTTGGGGTATGGGAGGGGGAAACGATGTGGGAAGGTGTCGGCCAGGGATTAAGTTGAAAGTACCATCCCGATATTAGCCTGGTGTGACTGAGTTAAAACCTCAGGGAGGATTGGAGACCGCTGGGATTGAACCAACAACCTCCCGAATGCTAAGTCAACGATCTATCACTCAGCTACTAGAGTCTATTTATAAGTTATCTATTTTATGTTAAATTATGTCCTCTTCTTAAACTTCCATTTTAGAGCGTAGGTTACTAGGGGGTGTGATGTTCACAGATTCTTACAAAGATGATTGCTATGCTCATTAAAAAAAAATATTCCTTACCATATATAGTGAATTTTTTGGCAATGACATATCCAGCCACCCACAGTTTCAACCCTACAACTACTTAAATATAAAATATTTTCTCCGAAAACCGATATCACCGAAAATGATATCACCGAAGTGTAACCGCATTATATCAAACTAAACGCTTATTGAAAATGATTAACCACTACTTTTTGGCATTCCCTGCAAATAGTAAAGAAATTACAATGCCTTTCCTGGAGGTACTGAAGCAAGTTTCTTTTAAGATCATCCCTTGTACACTTGGAATTATTTTGGGTTTTATTCCAGATTAGGGTAAACATTTTTCCATTATATTCTTTTTGGGCCAATTTTACAGCCAATTTTTAAATTTTCTTTTGATTCTCTAAAGTGAAGGCCATTGAACGCGATCCTGAAAGTTTACTTCCGTTGATTATGAGATTTGTTCGTTATATAGTGTACGTCTGTTTTTTTTTTTTTTTGCTTTTTTTTCAGTTCTGTTAGACCCATTACCTTATTCCTCTACATGCTTATTTTAATGAGTTGTACTTTATAAAATACCACTGTTAACCATAAAAAATATGTTTTAGGAGTTTAATGCAGAGTATACTTTAAGGTTCATAAAATTCCACTTTTCATTAACACAAGCTAAAATCTCTCATCAAGATGGCGGAAATCGTCTACACCCTTCAATTTGGCTTGCGATATATAAAAATATAACAGGACACAGAAATGGTCCATTAAAGTATCTTATTTGAAAAACAAGGGAATAATTATAAGAAAGAACTATATTTAAGTAATTCGAAGCCATCAAACTCATTTCAACACTTACGGCAAAAGAATTCACAACATCAAAATACTGATAGGTCTACTTGTATTTTCTATTTTAAAAACTCGCAAGAACGTGAAACTTAGCCATCTCTACGGGAAGATGTTTAATAAGTACATTACAGAAATAACTTACCGTGTCTTCAGGGTCTAGTATAGATCGATTTTGTTCTTCCATTCTTGTTTTATTCAGAATATAACACTTCTGTCTAGCTTCAACGTAGATCACTTTGTGCAAAACCAATTAGGTTGGTGATGTGTCACGTGACATTTCCTGGGTTATCAGTTTTGCCAGTCAGTGAAAGATTCAACTCTCATTTCTAAACTTAGTATGTTTCATTTCTCTCCAAGATTCCAATAAGACCTAACTAGAATTTAAACTCCAGTTTAAAATACTCTTTCGACACAGAGAGACGATTCAAATGACCCTGCAACAGTGGTCCAACCCTCTCCGTTAGCTAAACTGAGGTCCTTCCGTCATCTGAATATTAACAGAAGGTCTAATGCAAGCAGTGGCGTAATTTCAGTTTCTGCTCGGAACGGGGGGGGGGGGATCATTTACGAAATACCTCTTATGATATACTGTTTGGTGCATTCTACCTATTTCCAAGTGTAGTTTTTACTTCATACACTGCGTATACGTAATTCACATACATTCTCTTTGCTGTTAATATATGATATATGTGAAAAAACACACTCATATCTGTTCTAAAAATAAGGTAATTTTAATTGTTATTTTTTTGTAAATTGTTATTTACAGCAGATGAAAAGATCTAATGTATCAAAAGGTAATGTATTTGCTTCACTTTAGAAATCATTAACAAGATCGTCAATAGAAATTTCCCTAACCTCTTTCCGCTCCACAGCCAAATCATCAATGACATGAGTTGATCATCGGAAATTAAGAGTTTTTCAGCTCTTTAGAACAGAAAAAAATAATTCGTTAGAGGAAATAGTGAACGGCAATGTGACAAACATACCGAATACCAAGATAAGAATCATTAGCCGATTAAAAGAAACCTTCCATACTGTGAACATAATATATTGAGCTCAGCGTCTTGAGGTGAACACCGCTAAACAATCCGGATTCTAGTCCGGCTAGAGGCAGAAATCTTATCTCCGCTGACAATGAAGCATGATAGTAGAAGAAAGAGATTCAGTAAATAAGTTCTCATCGAAGTAGAAAAAAAAATAGCTTAGATTTTTGTTGTCTTGATTTCTGCCGTTGTTATCCTAAGTACTTTTTATTTTTCTGTGGTTTTTCTTGCACCCACCTTTGTTCGTTTAGTTACAACCTACCATAACCACCCGCTCTTTATTCTGGGTTCCATTTTTCTTACCGTTCTAGAAATTGTTGTAACAGAAAAGTAATTATTCATGCAATTATCCGCCTTTTTTCTTGCCTTTTCGGCTTCACCTACAGAAGCTTGTTCCTCTTCCAAACAGTATTTTTCTTTTTGGCATGTAAAATATGACATAAAACGTGTCTGAAAAATCCATCTTTGTGGAAAGTACACAAATCGATGAATATCGTGTAGAATATTTAGAAAATAATTACTGAAAGTTTCGTCACCTTAAAACCAGAAAGCACTATGTCCAATTTCTGCAAAATGAAGTTAACACTGCAATTAACGTTGTAGTATGGAGGCACTTCAATCCAGAAAATACAATGTCACAAAATCACCTGCAGTGTTTAGTTTGTCAACGATGCAAATTAACTGATTTGATTTGCAACTTCAAGTTTTAAGATTAAGTTCTCTCAAAACAAGTGTTTTTTTTCTGAAAAATGGACATAGTACCTTCTGGTTTTAAGGTGACGTCGTACTGATTCTTTATATAACTTTAGAACTGTTCGATTTTTACAATTTCCAGAGAGGGAAAAAATAGTGAGATATGTATTAAACGGTATTTTTGGATGGTCCATATCCCGGACTAGAGATATTGAGAACAAAGGTTTCACACTTTTCATGTGTTTCCAGCGAGTACGCCACTGTTTGCAAACGTGACGTTGTGGAATGCAAGAACACTAGGAAGACATTCTCCAGAGACCTGGATTTTGTATAAAATGCGGCAGCACATCGACACCAACACACTGGTATGACAGGACAGGTATAGAGGAGATCGATTTACGTACAATTATTCATCATCATCATCATCACCTTGTCTTCCATGTCGGCCTGTCGCCAGATCTGACCAGTCACTGTCCCACTCCGTCATAAACCAGCATAGAGGTATGTGGTGGTGTCACTTTGAAGTACAACACCCCAGTTGTAATTTGTAGCTGTCTTACGAACAACTTCCCGGTGTTTATAGAAGTCAAGGGTTCGGGTCCAGCTGCCTACTTTCACCACCACCTCAGATTGGTAAGTGAGGCCTTTGTTGGCTATGTATGGCGTCATTCATTGAGATGGAAAGTTCTGTCTGTCCGTCTGCCTTCGATTAGGCCCATTGAATATTCTGGGTCAATAAAACTTGTTTTGGTGTTGGAATGACGTTTGTCATTTGCTGATCCTAGCGCTCAATAGATCCCTATTCTATGTCTACCATCTGCCATGTATTTCGCCCCAGAGTATCCTCCTGGTATTCGCCTCCTCCAGGTAAAGGTTTCTCTTAGTCACACCAGGCGAAACGTTTGAGAAATACAATTTTTGTCAGAATCAATAAATAATTTATGAAGCCTTGCTCTGTACAAGGGAACAGCTAAAGAAATATTTTCCATTTCTGTTCTAACTTTGGATTTTATTTATGACCTTTAGGTATCTTAAGCTTAGGCCGGGATAGGGGAGGGGAAAGGATTCGGGAAGGTGTCGGCAAGAGCCTAAGCTGAAGGTGTCATCCAAACATTTGCCTGGTGCTACTGAGGAAAACCCTAGGAAAACTTCAATCAGGATGATCGATCTCTGGGATTGAACCCACGATCTCCCGAATGGTACATATACGCTGAGCTACGGCGGTTCGGTCAATATTCTGCAGATTCCAGATTAAAACATTTACATCAGTACCCGTAATCTTTTGGGAATAAGGTAATTTCATAACATATACCTGAAAAGGCAATAATAATAATAATAATACGCTCTATATAGAAAACAGAAATCCTGACTGACTGACATATCAACGCCAGGGCCAAAGTGTTTAATCTAGATACATAAAGTTTATGGCTAATCAGATTTAAATAACACATTTCACTGATGTTCGGTAAGAAGTAAAACAAGGGCATATTTCGAAAGAAAGTAAAAGTTTATTTCTTAAATTAAAAAAAAAATGCTGGTCTGAGGTGGGATTGAGTTAAGCTGCAAGCAACAGTTAGTAATATTAATAAATTTTAAGTTTCTGATCTCACATACACAGGCACCTTTGCTTTTAACAAATGTTAAACACTTATCCTCATTTCATGTTTTTCTACAAACACAATATATTTATAGTCATCATCCAATGGAAGACGGTCACTAAAACCGAATTTTCGACATTTCATTTCATAATTGTGAATTAGAGAATACAAAATTGATACAAAAACAAAATCAGCGCCACTCCAGCTGAGTTGGGGTGATTCGAATAGGTTCTTTGTATATACTACACCTGCAAGCAGATTTTCTTTGCAACGGAATGCTGATACTTTAGTTCCATTCCAGATTAAAAAGATCGGAAAATAGCCGAACCCCTACCTTTTCCCGACTACCCAGAAGTGGTTGGGGACTCGCTCATTTCCAGATCATCAAGAATAGGGGGCCCTGCTGTTTTCTCGATCATCAGGGATTGGGCGGATAGCCGCCTTTTTCCGATTTAAGGCAATGGACGGGGCCATCTTTCTCCCACCATCAATTGCTGGGATTGATCGGTGTTTTGCTTCTATGCCGACAACTCAGAGAGCGACGGCGGCCCGGAAAAGCATCGACAACCAAACGCTACTTATGGCTGCACGCCGACGATACCCTATCTACTTCCCAACTACTAGTCTCGGTTCTGTCTATCCCTGGCGCCGGCCAGACCAAAATTGATTTTAGAACCTTTAGAAGACAAACTTAATTCCATCCGACTACAGTCTTTCCCAACAATTTTTACTAGCCCGCATTAAAAAATGATGCTTAGCAGCACCACGGAGGAGACAATTAGTCTACCCAGATACGCTACCATAGGAACTCCTGTTCCTTGTGAAATAATGTCCACATTTACGGAAGACGTAATTAGCGAACATACCTTCTCCTTCTTGGATGATGGTATCCGAAAAACGGGAAGAGGAGATTCGAAAACGTCACGAATTTCATTTTTGTCTAGCGGATCCAGTCATAATTAAGTATACCGTTGATTTGGATCACGAAAAAAAGAAACAATTACAGCAACATATTCGTGAATTTGCTACGTTTTTTACTGGACATCGTAATGTTTTGGGATGACGTCCCACCTAAAACACCACATAGAAGTACGGGTTAGCACATCAGCTAACGTAAACCAGTCCCCTCTTCCCATTCATCTCCGACCAGGAATAAAGAAAAAATTATAAGAATGTGTGACCAAATGATAATAAAACCGTACCAAGATTCAAAGTACAATAACCCAATAATGCTAATGAAAAGGACGGATTATCATCTAGATTTGTGTACGACCTTCGAGCCCTTAACAAGGTTATTGAATCTATAGGAACGAGCTATCTAAATCTATATGAATCGTGGCGAATATTGCAGGGAACAAACTTCTGTCCTCCTCGTAACTGTACCAAGCTTATTTTCCCATACCACTTACGGAAGACTCGAAGCACAAGACCGACTTCACCACAGATTTTTGCGGTAAATATCACCAAACCGCTTGCCCTATGGTGTTGAAAACCAGTAGTTCCCAGATTAGTATACTCATGAGAATGGTCACCAAAGGAATACCACCCAAAGTTCTTAGCCATTACATAGATGACATCATATGCCATGTATCATCCAGGTCTCAACCCTTCAACTCGTGGAAATCGTTTTTCTCAATCTCCTGTAGGCGAACCTACGACAAAACCAAACTAAGTGTTTGATCGGATTTTCCAAATTAGAAATTCTGGGTAACGTCGTATCAGGTGAATCTCGATATTTTACGAAGGATTGTAACCGCTATTATGGATTTACCCGTTACCAAGACAAAGAAAACCGTTAAGTATTCTGTGAGGCCCTCAATTTTGTGCGTCACCACACCCCTATTTCGCACACAGTGCGCACTCTTGTTACATCTATCGAGAAACGACGTAGCATTTCAGTGGTCGGACGAGTGTGATGCTAGTTTAAATTTGTTGAAGCAATTTATTACATTAGCCCCAATTCTCATACATTTTTCTCCAAAGAAAACCTTTCCGAACCGCAGAAGCTCAGTGGTAGAACATTGGCGTAGTATTCGGGTGGTCCTGGTTTCGATCCCAGCTTCCAACTATCATGAGTTTTTCCAGGGGGCATCATAGTCACAGCATGCAAATGTCGGGATGGCACCTTCAACATAGGCCGTGGCTGACACCTACCGAACTCTTCCCCTCCCCTATCCCGGCGTGAGCCTCAGATGTCTAAAAGCCATAAATAAAAATTCAAATTGAGGACCTGTTTCAGTATGGGCAGTATATCTTCTCCATCCTGTAGCTTTTGTAGTCGTTGCCTCATTTCCAGGGAGAAAACTACAGCATCTTAGATCTGGAGCCGCAGGAGCCTAATACGTCTTTAAATCTCTTAAATAGTTCCTTTACGGCGATGCCTTCAAAGTATTTTCTGGCAATGCTGCTCTCAGCTACGTACGTAAAATAATCATTCGGCAAACTCGCTAAGTTTTTCATTATTTTTCAAATCTCGATTTAGAAATTACTCACATTACAGATATGAAAAATTCCCTAGCTGATAGACTCATCCGGTGAGCTTTAGACCCACCGCAAAAGAAGAATTAATACATTTTTCAGATTCCTCTGATCTTCACTTTTCTCTTGAAAACGAACTCCAAAAAAGGTAAAGAAACAATATTTTCGCACAGTCATTGAAATTCTGGAAAATCCCCAAAATCTAGATAAATACTCTGAGAAATTCCAGAGAGACAGTAAAGAAACAGTACGTCCTTCTTGACGGTACTCTGTGCAAAATTCACAGATACGCCAACAGAACACGTTTTCTTCCGTGTACACCTCAAGACTTACAAGGCAAGGTAATCCTGGAATTTCATGGGGAGAATTTTTCACCTATCTCCCTCAAAGAATTTTCTTTTTTAGTCAATTGCTTTTTCTTTCCCTCTATAAAGAAATCAGTATACAATTTGTTAAAGAAGTGCCTAGCTTGCCAGGTAACCAAATATCACGGCGAGAATCGGCCCCATACCTGGCAGACCACCAAATTGATAATCACTCTTTTTCTCCCTGTTTTCATTTATGAAAAAGAACCTATAGTGACTAGCAACCCGTTCCGATACGTGCTGGCAATCCTGGATGCTTCGGCGCGTTTCGTTATCACTGTTCCCCTACGAACAATAACAGCAGATTCTCTAGTTGGCCATCTTTTTCTAAATGCCGGGATGCCGCATATTATATGGTGGGATCATTCCTAAACACATTTATCAGATCTTTGAAAAATTGACCGAGAGGATCGGAGTCTACCTATCGTTCTGTCATAAAGAAGCGCACATTCATGCCACGATGGACAGGGACAGTCTCCATTTTTCGTGCTAGTGGGATTTCAGCTTAATTATCCCTTGAAATTGAGCTGGGTACCATACCAGAGATCATTTCCAACAAAGAAAGACTCGTTCAGTTAGAATATATAAGGAAAGAGGTCCATAAATAACCTGAGAAACATTTTCAAATCCAAAAATGTACAACCACCGACAAACTAGTCTCACATCATACCATTCTGGTGACAGGATCTTAATCCGAGACACAATCTAGAGACCCAAGGCGCCAAACTGTTTAGACAATTTTTACGACATAAAGGCCACAGTGTTACGCCAGCTTGGCGGGAATACGTGCCTCGTAAATTATGATAATCCACGGAAAGGACGACAAAAGGTGATGCTTAGTAGGATAGAACCGTTCTATCCATCCGTTTCAAAAGATCACCAATCCGAGCCAAGGAACGAGATGCCCCCAGAAGAGACACACACACTACACACATCACCGAGTTCACCAAGGGAGGAAATCCCTCTCAAATTGTTAAATTTTATTTTTGATTTGTACGCACGCTTGTAGAAAACTAGAAAGAATACACCGCACTTCCCCACAGAGGGTCACATAAGAATCCCATATCTCCCTTTAATGATTAAAAACCATTAAAGGTGAAGTAGGGACAACGTACTATTTACTTGGTACACAATTGGCATTCCCTGCCCATACGTTACGACCAAGCAAAGTTAGTCAAAAGGAGTTTGTTAATTTTGTTGAAGTTCGTTTCATTTGTTGCTACATCGTTCAACAGCAGAACGGTTGGATGGGTTATAGTATTGCAGCAATAAAACGCTTGGAAATCTTTTCTGATGTTGTGCTCTACACACACACACCCTCCACACGTCGTTTTATTTACAGTCATGTAAGGTAGTGTCCGAATCCGTACACTAAGAAATGTTTGCAACGATGTATGAAATACCACCTAGCCAGCAAGAGCGAGGATAGAATCATAACGTCAAATGGTAGTTAGGAAAATGTAGATGCGACACTTCCTGTGTGGTGACTGCGCTGTATGTTGACAGGAAGAATACTTGTTTACGGTTTGAAATCACATCAAGTCGCGAAGTAATAATTTTCTTTTTCTGCCGCTGATGTCAGGAGTTTCAGTTTTGATGCAAGTTGGTCAAATGTTTTGGACATCACAGGGACGAAAAAGCGTCGACACATTTTAGCACTACAACATTTTAGGGTCATTAGGTTTTATTTTTATTTTTCAAAACACACGTCCTACTAGTGTACCCGTGCTGCCCGCAGCATTTTAAAATAAGGGAATTGGATATATAAAAAGAAAGGTAATGAAGTATTAGAAAAGAAGAATGTTGTAAAATAAAGGACAAACACAGGAAAAAAATAATATAAATCAGTAATTATGATAGAACAAAAAATATAAAATACTCTTTAAATTTACAAAACTTTTTTCCAAACAACGTTAGCGGTGCGTCGTTCTTTTGGTATTAGTTCAATTTTTACATTCTCAAATATCTATCTCACACGATAGTGTTACATAGAACTGAAAAGAGTTTCGTGCAAATATATGTTTACAATATTGAGGGTGAAGGCTAGCTCTGGGGTCTTATTTATTGTCATACAGAATGCAAATTGAA
>JAGDQP010061235.1:0-12074 GCA_022664845.1 Lepisma saccharinum
CATACACTTGTATAATTTCCATACTGTAACTGTTGTTTATCTTTACTACTACCCGTGCGATTCTATCTGAAATTCCTTCAATTTCTGTGATCCGTGTCTTCAGGTCCTTATCAATTATAAAGCCAACGCCTGTCGGTTTTCCATTTGCTGTTAGTTTGAAGTAGAACGTGTGTCCTGCCGGTAGTTCCAAGTGTTCTTCATTCTTCCTCCACACTTCTGATAGTCTTATGATGTCCCGCTTAATCCTCTTAAGTTCATTCTGCAATTCTCCTAATTTGTCCTCTCCTGCAAGTGACTGACAGTTGAGAGCCGCCACGTATGGGTCCGTTCGAGTTGCTGTGTCGGTGTCCTGGCAGTCTACAGTCCAAACCCGGGCATTTCGACCCTCTGGCTTCCTGCAGGACTGACCGCTGCCGTTGCCAGCTGCATTCCGTCCTCTGGGCAATGAGGGTCTCCGAGGCTGTTTCCTTACTTGTACCATCATGTGTAAAGAAAGGAGGGGTGCTGACGTTTCACTTACCACGCTGTCTGCTAATACGGGTTGGTGAGCAACCCATCCATGTTCGTTCGCCAAGCAGTTGCTTGGGTACTAACAGGCTCCACGAAGTGAACGTATGGATTGGACATTAGGCGTCTACCACGGTCGGTTCCCTTAAGACTTAACAAGAGGAATTAAGGGGTCTGCTCTCAGTTAGTGGCAGAAGACTTAACCGGTCCTGTCCCGGTTTCCCGGCCATATATATCTACACATTTTCATTATTCTAACTGGTAAAATCGAAATTGAAGTCATATGGACACTTTTGTACCAGACGTTTTTTAGGGTATTGCTAAACTAATTTCTTTATTGACACAGGTAACTTATTGTAAAATATTGTACCCTGAATGTAGGGATTTTTGCTTGTTGCTTCCTGTCTCCTACTTACTCTGTGTAAATTTTCTTTACTTCTGGTATAATAATTTGAATTTCATCATATCTTACCGTGAATTCATTGTCCTCTTCTACCAAATTTATTATCTGATATACAAACATTGCATTGCATATAATGTTAAAATATTATGTTTTTTTAAATAAATCTTTACAAGAATGTTTCCTGTTCACTTTAACAATTGTTCTGATAGCCATTTTCTGTAAGACAAAAACTCTTTTCACATTACTTCCAAGGCACTACCCCAGAGTAAGAGACCATATGACAAATAAGGATAAATCACTTCAAAATAAATTGATTAAAGTATCTCTGTAGGTAGATAATCAGAAAGTCTCCTTAATAAGTAAATATGTGTAGTTAACTTTGTCCAAATATGTTCAACATGATTTTTCCAAGTGAATTTGTTGTCTACGTATAACCCAAGAAACTTGCAAGAATAGCCACTAACAACACAAAAGTTATGGTCTGTGACAGATATTTTGTTTCCAGCTAGATCAAAATAAACTAGTTCGGTTTTGTCCGTGTTAATCTTTAGATTGTTTTGCTTAAAATAATTCATGAATATCTTCGTAAAACTCTCTATCTGTTTTTTCCAAATCTGTTACGTTATGAGACCACAGTAGGCTAGAAGTATCATCTGCATACATTGTGACAAGATATCTGTCAGAACAAGGAAAATCATTAACATAGCATATAAATAAGAATGGATCCAATATTGAGCCTTATGGAACACCTAAACCAACCTTTTTTCTATGTGGCATTGTTCTTCTTATTACATTATTTTCTTCACCTATTATCTCAGTACATTGTTCCCTATCCCTTAAATACGACTCTACAATATTGTTTAATTTTCCCATGACTCTATATTTATTTAATTTTGACAACAGAATGTCATGATACACTCTGTCAAACGCCTTAGAGAGGTCAAGATACAAGCCCGCAATCTTACATCCTTCATCCATTTTATCTAATGCTTTATGGTAAAATTTTGTTACTGTTGTTATCGTACCCCTACCAGCTCTAAATCCGCGCTGAAAGTCACCTAGAATATTGCTATCTTCGAAATTTTGTACTAAATATTGAAGAGTATTTTTTTCGATTAATTTACTAAAATTGGATGTGAGCGATATTGGCCTGTAACTCTGATATGAAGTTAAAAGCGTTTACAGGAATTCAATTCTAGCTGTGTTATTTGACATCTAGACAATTATGACGTCATAAGCTGGGTACATTGGCATATTTCATGTATTTTCCATGTAATGGACAAGCAGAAACATTTCTGGCACATTCCATATTCCAACATATATTTCAGAATATTGCTGCCATATAGCAGGAATATACTTGCACTCTGTAAGTACGTTTACTTTTTCCTCTCGGTCACACCAGATGAAGGTCTGGATGGTACCTAAAATACGACCAGGGCTACAAAGTACCCCATTCTTTCTCCCACACTTAGAATAATGCATGACTTGATAGTCTGCATTCTTCAGATGTTCTAAAATCATACATTTGAAATTAAACATATCCTAAAATTGTGCACATATTAGAACAAATATCAGTTCTATGATGGATAATTATCATAAGCAGTACCAGAGCCCACGATCACACCTGTTGTAGATCAAGAGTAACCTGATGGGTTATTCATGGCAAAAGAAGCTGCTATAATATCCAGTTTTTATGTGATCCCAAAACCAAGAGAACCAACAATCAGAAAAACATTATTAGTCCTCAATTATTTGTTATCTTAAAAAGATGAAAGACCACCATCTGTTCAGCTTGCGAAGGGACCTTCGGGTTAGGACCTGCCTTCGGGCAGAACACCCATCATCATCATCATCAACAACAACAAATATTTAATCAATTGGCATTGAGTTCGAGTCCTGATGCCACCGACGCTAGATAACTTTCCCCAGTGCTCCCCTCAGTTTTGTCAGGCGAATCTTGCTATGTTACCTAGCGAAAGTTCCTAACCGCTACTTTCTCCCTTGCATGTCCCCAGAATACTGTTCACTGATGGGATCTTAGACCATGGCTGGGCCATAAACGTAATCTAAAATTAAAATAATACCGATGATTTTTTTTCACATTCTTCTTCCTTTGGAATTGAATTTATTTTAAGGCCTTTAGGCAACTATGGCTCAGGCCGTATGGATGATGATGGGATGAATTGGTGGAATGAAGAAAGTGGGAGGAAACGGGAGCACCCCGAGAAAACCCACGCACACGGTGTTTGTCCACCACAAAGCCCACATGGCATGAGCAGGGATCGATCCGACGACCCCTAGCACCAGAGGTGAGCGCTCTACCAACTGAGCCACCGCGGCCCTCTTCTTCCTTTGGAGTGAACAAAACATAAGCTTCTGTTCAATAAATAAAGTAGATTATGCAGTGTGCGTGTATCGTTTATATAATTGTTTCTCAACTTGTGGTCCGAGGAAATGGGATAGGTGATCCACAGCCAGACTACAAGAATGTAATTCTAATTTAATTATATGAAAAATACCTAAACAAAACACATTGAAACTTTAAAAGTTCGTAAAAGTCTGTTCAATGATCATTCACTTTAATACTTCTACTTTATTTTGCTGTGTTTCCGTAGGTATTCAAAACATGCCCTAAGATTTATTATGTTAAAGATGTCATAGTATGCCCCAAATGTTAGAAAAACACATACAGTTTTCTTTTTTAATTACACCCACACGAGTAGTCCATAGAATTATTTCAGAAATGCTACTGGTCCTTGGATTTAAAAACGTTGAGAAACGGTGATTTATATGATTCATACTTAACTAATCATTTCTCCTTGTTCTACAATTAATTAATTCTAATTATGTATTTAACTGTTTCAGGACCAGGATTATCAGTTTTTGCTTAACAATACAATTTATAGTAAACTATTATTTCAGTAATCCAGTAACAGTTAACAAGCGAATATTTCTTTATTACAATATAATGTGTGTGTGTGTTTTTTTAAAAATTTTCTTCACACAATACATTATTTCCTGATATAAACGTATTATTTTTTAATCTTATGTATTTTACATGAATGGTCTCTATAGAAAATCAACAGTCTGACCTCGGCACTAGGCCAACGGATGAACACCCTCAGAGAGTACATTCTCCGGGGAAAAGGGTGGGTTCAATAATGATCAAATAAGGAACGGATCCAGTTCATGGTAAGGCCATTTAAACTATCCTAACCTTACCAAAAATAATATAGTGTAATATAACTAAACTAACTTCAGATAACGTCGCTGATCGAATCTGAAGCAAAACACAGGAAAAATTATAAAACTGAATTATTAAATTCAAATACCAACATCCTTGTTTACCCTAATCTAAAACGGAGCCCAATAAAATTCTACTTTCCATCCGAGCATTTGTTTGGTGAGCCTAAGGAAAATTTTAGGTTATCTCAGACAATGGCCGGCGAAAGTAAGATTCAAATTACGCCTCTTCTCAATGCTAATTCTATGTGACTAACCTTCCCCACCAGACCACAGGAGGTATGAAAATGTACGTCTTGTTGCATTGGTCAATTGTATGATACAGCAATGGACAAAAGGTTTGTCGTATGTCTATAACTGACTTTTCTCATTTCAAAAATAAATATATTGAAACATTGCATAAATTTTTTTGACTTACAGACATATGCACAATCACATAAAGCATTTCTGAGGAAAATATTGTCCCGCTATGTAGTTAAATGAGAGCGTATTTGCAATATATATAAATCACAGCCATGTTCAATCCACTAGTGGATGAGGCCTCTCCCCGAAGGGAGGAGTTGGTCTACTGCTCCCACGCTGACCAGACGGGTTGGGAGAGGAGAGCCGAAGCTCTCACTGTGATCGCCACTGTCTTTTATTCACAGCAGCTCCCCAATTGTCCTCACGATGCTGGGTCAACACCGAAATTTTTTGAGCCCCAACCGGAAATCGAACCCGGGACCGCTCGCACTGAAATCGAGCGCGCGAGTAAGATAAATTACCTGATTGCTGTTTTATTGTTTTTAATCAGAATATTCAGTGATAAAACCTACCTGAACTTCATTTCATGGACAAATCTAGTTATGTATCGTCTAATAAATGAATATTACTTTGTTTCATTACATTATGCAACTTCTGCTAACATTCTAGTTAACGAATGTACGATACCCTCTAAATATTACACATACAGTGGACGTTCTATACGTGGACGCAAACCAATGCCAAAGATCATTCTTTGTCACGTTCAACAAAATGCTTCTCATATCCTCAGTCCTGAATATTCAATGAATTAGCGTGAAAAACAGTCACGTTATTTTATTTACATGTAATCAAAGTGGTATTGTTACAAGGAAATTCCGTGTGCGATTTGGTTAAGCCCAAACACAACTATGCCCCAGTAGCACACATACGTTGAAAATACGTAGATTAAACGTTAGTACCAAAACGTTATTTTAAGGTTGTAACTGTACCAAAATAACCACATGTTCAACGTTTATTCGACGTTGAATAATGGTTGAGAGGAAACAAGTTGAAATCAAGTAGCGGGCGATGAAGAAAATGGTTCAGTTGGCCAAGACAGAACATGACTGCTGTTAATTGTTATGCACATTTAATTGCATTTTATCCATTGCTTCCACCATGATATTCAGAATAAAGTTTCCAACAGCAAATTATTCAACTGGCTGCTGAAGGATTCGAAGCTAGAACGTTCCGCACTCGCCGTTGGTAGCTCGAAACTTTATCTCCTCATCCACCTTGAAAATCACTACTTTTTACTGTGTCTGTAATAACAGACATTTTAAAATATGAAGTAGCTAATTTAATGTAAAGTACGAGTGAGGCTTTTCCCGTATTACCAGTGAGGCTTTTCAAGATGTCAATAAAATTCTTTATTTTTCTGATGTTTTTAAAATAACACAAAAATTAAGTTATGACTGCAAAGGTCTCTGAAATTAAACCCAGGTTAACTCAAGGTAACTCAAGGTAGCCTGATTGGTGTTAGAAACTCGTTGTACTGTTGACATTAAAAAGGTGTCGTGTACCGAAGAAGGTGATAACCTCTAAGAGCGAGCCGACTTGGTAGCTGTGTGGGTTGGGGCGCTAAGCCAGCGACTCGAAAGTTCCGGGTTTGAATCCCGGTTGGGGGCATAGGTGTGAGTTTTAACTACCATCGCATTCATAATCGTGAAGGGCCAAGTTACCAAAAATGGCCCATACAAAATAAAGTTTACAAGTGTTTACCTCTAAGAGCGATTTGAATCTTCGAGAAAATTTGGACATTCTTTCGTTATTCTTAGATTATCAATTAGGTTTGTGCACATTTTCCATGTGTAACTTTAAGAGTATCAGTCAATCTTCTGTATGTGTTCCGTAATTCGTGTACTCATTCAGCGTTATAAGCTACTGCTCACGTCTTGTCTTTCACAGCACCCGGTGGTTATACTCGGTCATGCACAGTCTATAACACTACAACACTTTTAGCGAGATTCCTAACCATCTTATTTAATATGTCTCAACTAGAATCGAACCCGGAGCACATCAATTACAAGGATAAAACGATACCATTTATGTAACTGAGGCACTGCGAGAAGTACACTGTAAAAAACAGGTCTGCCGCGGTAGGCCATCGGCTTGAAGGTCCCGGGTTCGAGTCCCGGAAGAGGCATGAGTGTGGATTTATACAGCTAAAGGGGAATCGTGAAGGGCTGAAGTCCAAAGTTACTAGACTGGCCCATTTAAATAAAGTTCACCAAAGTTTTGTAAAAAACAGTTTCTAGAACAGAAAAAAATATTCTTATTTGTGCACCGAAATACAATTTTCTAGGAAATGAGATATCAGCATTATCAATAAGTGGGAAATGAGAATGCTGATATCTCATTTCCAAGAAAATTGTTTCTCGGTGCACAGATAATAACTTTTTTCTCAGTTTTAGGAAACTGTTTTTTACTGTGTAGAAGTACATAAAAACGTGTGTGAAGCTGGTAAAAAAAGAATTTTTGCTGGTCGCGATTTTAGTTGTAGTGGGATAGTACTCAACTTGTGCTGATTGTGCGACGCAGTTGTGCTGTTCTCGTCTAGGATAAAGGGCATTGCAATGATTGCAAAGGTTTGGGGACTTAGTTTAGGCGAGTCTCCTAAGTGTTTTTGCTCGTCGAGATTTTACATATTTGTAGCGGATAATATGTAATTCGTGCTTATTGTGTCACCCACGTTCAACAACTGTGCTGTTTTTGATTAGGAGATAGGTATTTCCAAAGATTGATAAATCCTAGTTCACGTGAAACCCCAAAGATTTTTGCAGGTCGAAATTTTTACGCTTACTAGCACTAAACTTCTGCTGTTCAGTTTCAGCATTTGTGCTCCTTTTGTTAAGGGGAGAGGCAATGTGTGAAGTTAGCCCTCAAATAATTCATCCAGTTAATGCTCAATTTAGGCTGGTTGCCCTTTGTCATTATTTTTAACTTTCATGCCGTTAAAATAAGCAAGATAGGAGAATGCCGAAATTCTGGAAAGTATATTCACACTCCGTTATATCAGCCAAGCGAGATTTAATTAGCATCAAGTAGTTATTCAAGTTAGACTGGTTGGGTTAGACAGTTTCACTTTTGGCGCAGTGAAATAAAGAAGATGTCGGCGTCCAAATTTTTAGGGTAACTTCACGCTACTCTCAAATGTTTGGGCGAAGAGAAGTTTTACTTTCGCCAGTTAATTTAAGCTGGTTGGGCTAACTAGTTTCAACTTTAGGGCCAGTCAAATAAAATAGAAGGTGGGATATTATTTCGGGCAGATACTACCCAATTTCGGCTCGTTGAGTTGACTGGTTTTGAGTTTGGTCCAGTCGAACAAGGGATATAAAGGCTGCCAAATTTCAAGTGGGTATTTAGCGCTACATCACTGAAGCGCATTTATGTTGCAGCTCTCATATATTTATACCAGGAGAAATTTTACTTGGGCTAGATAGTACTCAATTTGGGTTTGATGGGATGTCCAGTCTCAACGTTTGGTCCGGTAGAACAAGCAAGATATGGGAGTTCAAATTCGGTCAGATGAGGTTGGGTGAGATGAGATTTTGCTTGGACCAGGTAATATTCAAATTGGGTTGCTTTAACTAATCAGTTTCAGCACTTGAGTCTGTTAAATAAGTTTTATAGTTCATCCAAACTTCTACAGACCACCCCGCTCCGCCATTAAAGATAGGGCTAGGAGAAATTTTAATTTGGCCAGGTAACACTAAATTTGTGCTGGATGTGCAACTAGTTTGATCAATTTGAGTCAACTTCGGTTCGGTTTTAGCTTCTAGTGGCAGAGGTGGCTGTTCCGTCCTTGGACATTTTTGCTGCTGACGGGTTCGAAGTGGAAAGTAAAGCCTTCATGGAGTAGGGATAGGTTTATCAAATACCACATATATCGCTGAAATCTTCTCTGTCACTAGAGTGGTTGGAGAAGATGTAAGTTGGGCACAAGATTCTCTGGAGTACGTGGATTTATTATTAACATGTCGTCGATATTAATTGACCTATCAGATAACACTAAACTATCAGATTCGCATAGTTCTTTCAATTTTAGACGGAATATTTTGGTAAACTGTTTCAGGCACAGGTTCGAAAGTGTGATGGTTCTCGTTTAGGTTTAAAATTTTCACTTTCACTTTATACCGAGTCATGGTCTCGTTTACGGGAACCATAACATAACTGGTTCCATCACTTACTGTATACACCAGCGGCTCTTCAATTACCGAATTCGCCAACTGTACCTTTCGGGTATAATAAATTATTTTGTTATTGATAAACCCTTAACACGGTGCCCAAAAAGCAATATAAGTTTTCAGTTCGGAGATGAATAAAAAACATGTTTTGATCCTCTAAAGAGAAGATGTGTGATTAAACACGTACTAGAATTATTTGACCCAGAGTTGCCTACCCTTATATCACGTTGTATGAGCATCGTGACCAGAGAACTGGGGTATCCAACACTGTGGATATTGAAGTAGAGGTCTATGAGAGCTTCGCACCTTTTCCGATTTTTCTGCTTAGATTCCCGTAAGAAAGGCATTATTATTTTCAATAAACTTACAGACTATGTAATTTTAGTATGTTGGCTTACAGGCTATAATGTTTTACCAAGAATAGTGATAATACTACATACTATATATATAATGGATTTCATTTCATCATATATCCTCGTTTTGCAGTAAAATGGATTATGCTGAAAAGCTTCCCAAGCCTGGTTCCACCAGGGATGAGGTATAGTTTTGTCCCGCTCAATAGATAATGGAGGGTCCAGTGAGAATAACATCTTAAGTCGAGGCATAAACGCTTGGGGACATTACTAACTACACCATACTATTCCGTAATGGGTTGTTGAAAGCGCTTACACAAATTTTGGAGGAAACTTGCTTAGCAGCAAAATGGAAAAATATCAACCTGGAAGAAACTAGCAACAATGACTGAGTTTTATATGTTTTATTATAAAATTAACCTTAGAGAAATATAACAACAAAGATAATAATGAGAAGAAAGAAAGGCGGTTTATACTACTATGCAACTTTTCCCCTAGCTTGAGAAGTACTTATACAGCAAGTCCTGATAATTACTTCTGCATATAGGCCGACAAGGGCTTCAGGATTTATATTAGAAATCATAATTGTACCAATGGTATAGTTATAGTTCTGACTTTGAACATTAACGTTTGGTACCCGAATGTCCAAGATTTTGACGTGAAACATCCAGACGTTACTTGAATCAAAACAGTCATATAGAAAGCATGTTTGGTAATGATTGAAAGTTAATGTGGAAATTGTTGGAAGTAGATACGTATACATAGGTTGAAGTAGTCGCCAGTGTCCGGTGATGAACCACGAATACTAGTTGTGCCCACTAAAATGGACTTTTCCGTAGATTTTCCCATAAAACAAAGGTTATTTGGTGAAACTAGGAAAATCTGGGTAATTTTTTACTAAATGTAATTTATATCTATCTACTTATAATTCTATTTGAATTTTCTCTTCAACAAAATTTGAACGTTCTGAATATCTAGTCTACTTTCAGAGATATTAGTTCTGAACCAAAGCAGTACCAATCTTTGCACTTTGTGTTTAGTTCATTAAATATATATCAAGAACAACTAAGCCAGCGCATTAAGAATATTAACAATGGAAATTAAACCACATTTCTAGTGCAATACACTGTTCTGGATCTTAGCTTTTATTTCGGAATAGCTTTAGCTCACACTCCATGACAAAGGCGCATCACCATTCCGTACTCCGAAAACTAATCCAGCAACCAGAATCAGGTTGGTTGAGCGGCAATAACCCCTGCCTTTCGTGCGATTGCAATGGATATTGTGATCTTTTACAAGACGTGGCGATCCAACAGAAGGGGCTCGAAATAGTAATAGTTATGGATTCCAAGGATGGTACACCTCAGGAAATCGCAGAAGCTTCTTCTGGAGCAGATCACCGTCATATGACGAGAAGTAAAACGCAAAAGCAGCAAATGGAAATGGAGAAGGAAGCTGAACGAGTGCGAGAGATGACATTTGCTTATTTTATGTCAATGTGCAAAGAAGAGAAACAGAAACAGAAAAGGGAAAGAGGAGAGGAAGAAGAAAGAAAGAGAAGAAAGAAGAAGGGGAAAAGGAAGAGAGAGAAGAAGAAAACGAAAAAGAAGAGTAGAATAAAAGGAAGAAAAAGAAGGGAGAAAAGGAAATATAGAAAGGACTTGCAGGAAGGAAGGAACGTGACGAAGCGAGGGATAGGAAGTTTAAGAAATGCTTACTAAAGCCTGATACAAAAGGAAGGATATACTAGAAAGTAATTTAAAACCACTATTTATTCAGAAGTATCTGATGAGAACGAAAACCTAACAATGAGATAAAAGTGTGTGAATGAATCAAAAGTAGATGACGGAGGAGATGATCTTATAAAGAAAATAGATGACTATGAGCTAATGAAAGAGATAAGTGATCAAAAGAGCGAGAAAGGAGATATAGCAATGTATTTACAAAAGGATCTTAATGCTAATATAATCAGAACATCTGACACATGTGATAGTTCCAAGTCTATAATGGGTCGTGATATAGTGAATATGGAGGGATTACCAGATACTCTGAAAGAAAGCACATGCAATTACGATACGACAGCTAAGCAAGATATTACAACAAATCAGATCAATAGACGGAAAAGAGATAATTCTCATTTATTAATGCAGAATAACTCTTTACCTGCTTTTATTAATACAGAATCACATTCAAATAGTAATAACTATATAAGACACGTAAATGAAAATGAAAGGTTAGAGCCCTACACTAGCAAAATCCAGAAAACAGAAGCGAAGAATAGTACTCAAGAAATGACAAATACACGAATAGAAAAAAAAGGAGAAATAATAAAATGTTGATAAATAACAAAAACAAAAGCCGATGGAGAAGGAGCCGTAAAAAGTATAAAGAAAATCAAATCTAAACCAGAAGCGAAAGAAACCAGTAGTTCTCAGCGAAAATGTGGGCATAGGAGTAAGTGTAAAAATCGTCACTACGGATAAAACAGAAGAAGAAGTGCAAAAAACCTAACCCTATTTCGGTAAACCCAGTAAACCTAGATTTTTCGGGAAATCGATGAAGAATATAGATAATAACATATAGAAAGCCATACATTAGGTCCATTGAATCGCCATATTTACAACTGATACCCGATTACTTTCCAAATACCTTAGGAAGGAAGTATCAAGTAGATATTTCTTATAGAATTAATGTAATCAATAGGGTAACCAGAGTTTAGCTTTATAATGCTGCAAATTATGCTTTTCATTTCCCTATATTATGTTTTAATATGCTTTTTTGTGAAATTATCAGTGCTGCACATCAAGTTCATTGTACTTATATGTACTCATTCAACTCCTACCTTCTTGGAACTGTAAACTTTCCTTAGTTTTTTTTCTACACCACTAGGTGGAAGAACAATCTAACGTAAGTGGACAAATAGAGGAAAAGAATAACATGTACACCTTTCGTAATGAAGTTTTTATAAAATATATTTATGTTTTTTTAATGTAAAATTATTGTACGTTTTGACGATCTAACAGTGCGTTCAAATAATTGTCTAACCTAATAATTCTGCGCTAAAGTTACAAATAATTTTATGTTTGTTTCTATTATTTA
>JAGDQP010061236.1:0-11645 GCA_022664845.1 Lepisma saccharinum
CTATAAGTTTGTGTCGGGGTGACAACAATGTTTACCCTATGACTACGTTTCATACATTGTCATATGTTCCCTTCAAGTCAATTAACTTTTTGTAACATTTCATTATACAATGCTACAGTGCATCGTGTGTGATATTTCATATTGTCAATTAAATCGTCCGCGCATTATATAAATATATAGTTTCACAGGCTATAGTTCACAGCAGCTTTTCGTTCAAACTGTTTTTAAACTATTTCAAATCTGTAAGTGGAAATGCATTAGAACTCTAATATCTTATCAGTGACGTTTCAAGATAATAAGCGCTCATAGTTAAAAAAAATGACTTAAACATATAACGAGAACGTGTTTCTAAATGGATGATTATATAAAAAATATTATTCTCACACGTATCTACACGGGCAACTTTGCATCCTTTTGCACATCTTGTAAGGGATAGGCCAATGCTAGGTGCACTTTCCAAGATGAGAGGAATCTTTTTACAAATGTCACTTCCTTACTCCGTTATTTCCAACACAAATCTAACGTAGACATTTTGAATTCTCTTGACTTAAAAACATACACACACGAAGAAAACTAAATGCCTTAAAATGTCTTTATAAAATAATGCAGGGCACACTAGGACCAACGACATTCTTCCACTTATTAACCTAAGAATACCCAGACAAATTTCTCGTTCATAACATCATTTCTACCTCTCAAAACCGAGATTGTTTGGTCCAGCGATCTCTTGTATATACTGTATATTATCACATTTTTACTATACGCTTCCTTTACCACCAGATTTCTGGCTCAGTAAATGTAAATTTCTAAGGGCTTTTAAATGAATTATTGAATAAATAAAAAAATATTTTGTATTGCTTAGGTCTTTGTTGATATATTATTTTTATTGCTGTTGTAATTGTTTACTGTTTGTTACAAGAAGGTGTAAAATGGCGTTTGCTGTATCCGTGCTAACTTCTAATAAATAAATAAGTTACTCTTAAGTCAAGCATTATTTTAAACCCTGTTTGTTATGAATGTTAACATCTATCGACTATACGATCGATGTTGTGGAAACGTGACTTCTTCAACTTCCTCTGGGGCTACTTCTAATTTCCCCGCCGATCGGTGTACAAGACAGATGCTATGAAGTTATTAGCTCCTTCTAGGAGGCTAATTCTCTCAAACTTAAGCAGCGAAAACCTTATATAGGTGACTTCTTAGTAATGATTCTTTTCAATTACTGTAATCGTCACCGAAGCTACTAGACATTTATCTCTAAAGAGCCCGCAATAAGAGGTAAGTGTGCCCCAATCCAGGTAGTTAGCTAACGCTGGTGTGATTACACCAACCACTATCGCACTTATGCAGGGCTCTGACTTATATGACCAAGTGCTTTCAGCAACCTAAGGCTATATGTACTCAAGACGCTCATTTAAAATCGAAGTTTGATCATTAGAGGGGTATTTGCATCTGCTAACAAATTATTAGATTCCATTCTACTATCCTTCGCCAACAACAAACGTCATCAAAATACTTTTCAAAGGTCCTCATCTTCTCTAACAGATTTGGTGATTAATGTATCGTTATGATTTCACATTTTTTTCGTAAATATTATCTCCAACAAATCTCTTCAGTCATAGAATCACACTACTTCCGGCAGAAGTTTGTTGTTCCCTTCTAGGGAACTTCAAGATTACTACTGTTTACACTTAACAGTAATCATAGAATACTTATTGTTTCTTTGGCTCCGTGAATGCAAATTAATACGTATTGATAGTCATTATTACCTTTGTGTAGATCAAATATAATTTCTAGATCATATATGGAAGGATGAAGATCAATTTACAACAACAAAAGACGAATTTTTATGTTCAAAATTAGCGTTACTAGATACACACGTGTTTTCTTATTCATCGACACACGTTATACATACAGTATTATTCAAGGAGTTATTGAAACGATTTAGTGTCATCATATGTGTATACATTAATGTTTATTTTTTGTGGAATATAGGTAATTGTATTGTTTTTGATTTTTTTCTGTATATATATGTGTTAATTCTACTGGGTACGATATACCTCTAATTGCTGGTATAATTTCACACTCATATCGATCATAATTCGATATACATTCAGGATGAATATCAACAGGATGTACCCCAGCTGCGATAAACGACAAGATTCACCTTTGGTCTTCATTTTGAGTACTGGTCACTATTTTCTTCTCATGCGCCCACTCTGGTAACTCAATATAAAGGAAAACTGAGAATAGCTTCAGTTTACTTGTTGAAATTCTTTATATATGGGAAGGGTTGTCACAAAAGTAAAACCAAAATTTTTGGTTGCAGGTTCTTCTTGATTTGTTGCTAAATTTGTAAAAACTTGATCGCGCTTCTTCTTTAGTTCTTCACGTTTAAAATTTTTTGATTACTCGAATGAACATGAGATAATGATTCTTTTTACTAGTTGCATGTAAATACATCGATAATTTTAAAAATTAAACAAATCACAAAACCACTATGATATATGTTTTATACATCAATAAAACTATTCACACTCTTTAATACTTTTTCATATCACAAACACTTCATTTGTTACATAATTTAAAAAAAAACTAATTAAAATTAGTCAAAATAAACACCAAACTATCATGTATGGCTTGAGATGGCTAGATAATTCTGTTAAAAGTTATGTGCACCCAGCATGTTAAGCAGCTAGGTGACAAAAATGAAAGTTTGGTCAATGTGTATGTGATACCATATAAGTGAATGCTTGTGAGTATATATGCCTGTGTGCGTGTTATGTGCTTGAATCAAGGAATTTCTAATTCGATTTTGCCAAGAATATGAATCCAAAATGACATTGTTAGTCCCGTCCAGTTAGCCCACTTACTCCAACAAAAAAGCATTATTTCCGTTAACAAAAATGACGGAAAGCTCTGTAGCTGTCCGTCAGGAGCGTAGATTTGGTAGATGCTTAGATGTGTGTGTGTGTTTCTTTTTTTTTTTTTGCTTCACGTTCTTGACAAAATCTCATATCCTCTCTGGGTACGCAAAAATTAACTAATGGTGCATGTATACGCATATTGCATGTTATGTGCTTTACGTTTAGTCTTTAAAACATTTTCGTGTTTAAAAATCATGAATTATTTTTCTATATAGTAGCAAACGTTTTAAGAATACTTTCGACAATTACGAAACTCAGAAAGGGCAAAACATTGAAGGATTTTGCTTTAAATTAACTGTTTTGGAGTTACAAAAACGAGAAACTTAGGTTATTCTGAAATTTTGCAACATTGCCTTTTTTAAAAAAGATAAAAACGTAGGAAAATTATTTTCTCTCCTTGTTTGTCGCATTCAGAGATAAGTCATTTGATGCTTGAAGTTGGGTGGATCTCAACAAGAAATCTCCGTGTTTCATGCTTTAAACTCTACTCATCTCACTTCTTTTCCTTCATAAGGGTTCTGTCAATCAATAACGCACAAACAAAATTATGTAAATAATTTTTTATGGGTTGATAAACAACAGCAAATTAATGATAATTCGGGAATGACTAACATTCAAGCTGAGGCTTCTGTAAGTCAAAAGGTTATGTGAATTTGTTATGTACAAAGATAAATAAACTTGAAGTGAAAATAAAAAAAATAAATCTCTTCATACATACATTTGTTAAATTTAGTTTTTAATGTTTTGTTCATGAACATAAAATTATTTTTCATAAAATACTTGACTTGAAATTGAATATCACAGAAACAATTGAAGTTTGAATTGAAATCTTATTTAAGGTCTTTAACCATTTAAGGTTAAGGTCAGCATACGGGAGAATAAAAGATTCGGGAAGGTTTCGACCAGGGGCTACGTTGAAGGTGCCATCCCGGTATTTGTCTGACGTGACTAAAAAAACTAGAAAAACCTCCGTTAGGATGGTAACACAAGAGCAAATACACAGCAACATAATATTCTTCTTACGCTAAAGTTAGATTTATTTAATTTAAAATTTTGTTGCCATGAATACTATCATATTAAATTACATACGATCAAAATGAATAAAAACATATAAAAGCTCAGAATTCCATTCTCGATGGCGCACTGTAATGATTTGATGTTTACATTATCTTCTGCCTTATTTTTATTTCAGTCGATGACTAATTATTTAATTAAAAAATATGATGTGTTACAATACAGATGCTGTGGGTTTTTTATTCTCATTGGCACACAGAAGTGATTGAGAGTTCACATTAAACAGTAGTAGGTTTATACATTTTATTTCAGAAAATGTTAGTCCTATTAATAAACAAGTTGTGTTACAATATAGAGGTTTTGAAAATTGATTTTTGATGAGATACATAAATTAAATGCACAACTGACGACAAATAGTCAGGCCCAATTCCGGTCACGTATTTAGGTCAAATAATCAATGTTCCAAATCTTAAAAATTAGAAAAACTAATAAATAATTAAAACGTTGATAAAACCCTATCTAGCTTATATGTTTTGTCGCTTAAGCTCTATAAAACACTATAAAAATGTAGGCATTTTTAACATCCATGAATTTCATTTTTAGTGATTAAATTATGAAGTTGGTTACACGACAAAGAAATTCATTAAGTCTGTAAAACTCAATTCAGTAAGTCAGTCAAAATTCAATAATACAGTCATGTAACTATATTAGTGAAAGAGAAAGCCTATATTAAGAATCTATTTATTTAATTCTATCAAAATTGTGCAAGGAGTGTCAACGGAATTTTTCTAAGGAAGTAAGGGACTTCCAGATATTGTTTCAATTAAAGATGAATAAAAATAAGCACGAAAGAGATAGATTTCGAAAAGGTAACAATTAATTCTTGCACCAAATGGATGTGGTAAGCAAATTATTTTGTGGAAATTTAGTTATTTTAATTATTTTAATGCGTGAATTCATACCAAACAGTAGCAATAATCAAATACTTAAATGTCAGGTAGCACATAATGCAATATTAATAATTATGTAAAAATATAATAAATATAAATATGTTTAAGTTTAGGAACAGATACTTCGTATTTTAATCATTGTTAGTTAAAGATTCAGTTTCAACAAAGATTTGTATTTAGAATTTCATTCATGAATCAAGGAAACAGATGCAGACAATATCATATTTCATTGACAGATCAGAATGTTACGAATTTCATACTCAGTATTCGAAATGGCTGGTCAAAAGCAAACTTGGCGAGCAATACAAAGTTCAGCTGTGTAGACATTCTATAATCCATCTTCGTCAGCTGGACGAAGTGCGAGAAGCATCAACAAGGAAAGGTCGAATCGATTGTGATTGGTGTTTTGTGACGACACACCACCCGGAGAAGAGACCTCTGATTGGAACATCAAAATCGAGTTTAATATAAAAGCATGGCATTTCATACTTTGTTATCACCATGACTGTCGTTGTTGTTATTGTTATGATTACGAACTGGAGAGCTTATCTACAATTAGACTTCGTGCTGCTGACCAGACAGCTATGTAATATTCGAGATTGAAGATAGAAGTTGAAACATCCTGTACTCAAGTGACTTCGTTCTGATCTGCCTACGAACATTGTTTATCGCATCAGATACAAACAATTGCATATGTTCTCTGACTGTCTTCTATCAGTTGAATGTTAGGTAAGTTGGAAAATGTTTACTTGCATGTTATTGTTCATATTTCTATTAATGTGTTTGTTGTTATAAGTTATTCAGTAATCAATTTAAGTTAGAATTAGTATTGTGAGTTCGCACCCCTATCTCACCATTTAACATGTAACTAAGTAATATTAAAGAAGTTTATGCACAATCTTCTAGAAGTTAATGAAGTTTATGTACCGAGTTTCCTTACGAAATAATTACTTCCAATTCCCTAAACATTTTCTGTATGTGAACCTAGATACTAACACAATGCTATATTACTATAAGCAACGTCATTAGCCCCCCGGCGCTTATTGTAAATTGTATCAGAGCATGGCTGGATATTAAGATTAGTGGATTCTAGCGAACGCCGCCTATCGTATTTATTTTGCTTCACGTGCTAAATATACTCACAAATTAAGAGCACACACAGCTAGGACATCAAAAAGAACGAGTGATTTATTTATCTATAATGAGAGGGAATAGCATTGTCTGACTATATGGAGATGGTTACTTATACGATCTTTGCGTGTACACGTTCTCGGATTATAGATGCGTACTTAGACCTATCCTTACTTCAGACAAATTCTAGAAACTAGCATAAAATTTGGGGAATATCTTCATGAAACATTGTATTATTTCTGCATCACAATAATGTAAATGCATCGACCCATTCTGCCGGCAGAATATCTCTTAAAACTTAATGTCATGCACAACCGCTATATTTTCAGAAAATATATTTTGCAAATGCAGAAGATCCGAGCTTGGTGCACTATCGTCATTAATAATATGTTTATATCACTTTATTATACATATATTTTCTCGACGCCTATAGGATAGGCAACCAAATTCAAATTTTAGTGGTCGCTGTAATTAGCGTCTCAACGTAGAAAGTCCTATTTTCGAAAGCATGAAAAACATTTTAACGAGAGTGGAAAAACACCGTACCTGACTTACTTAACCGTACCTGACTTACTTAACCGTACCTGACTTACTCCACGTACCCTTGCTCATTAATTTTATTAAATTTTATAATGCGTGTATATACAGGGTATAACAAAATTCTCTTGTCATAGGCCAACTTGGTTATGAGTGCAGATACAAAAATATGTCACAGGGAAAAGTGGTTGGAAATGATCGGTTTGGAATCTAAAGTTTGAATTTTCCAGATCGGACCAGCTGTTTGGCCTCCACAATGGTGGAGCGCCCAATGTGAACGAAACATGCAACTTTGAAAGTCGTACTCTGATAATCATAAGCGCATTATGTCACGTAGTAATGAAACGGAAAGCAAGGAAGAAGTATGCCGAAGGAAGAAATAAGAATACTAGATATCTCGGTTGCAATGATCACCTTTGTGGTGCTCAGGGGCGGGTAGGAGAAGGTGTGGTGAAATTCGTAAGGCGTGCAATCTATTTTAATGGTTTGAAATAAATAAGCGACCTGTGGACTAGAAACTCTTGCTTACAAAGTGTACTAGGCAGGATGCACTACCCACTAAGAACACAAGTACATACCACATGCAAACACATTTATCGTTTCCAGAAGCAACATGCCGGAAGAGGTGTTCAAGTTGGTGCCCCTCCTGCTGGTACATCTACGTACTCTGTCACATTCGCCACAGTGTTGCATTTGTTATGTTCCTACATATTTGCCTGATATTCTCTTTCAGCTGATCCACTTTTCAAAGTTTGGTTCGATACACAGCAGACTTCAGATACCCACACAAGTAAAAATCTAGTGGTGTGAGGTCAGGTGACCTGGCAGGCCACTCCACAGGACCCCTGCGACCAATCTATTTACCAGGAACCGCTTCGTTTAGCCACTGTCGTACTCTATGGCCGTAATGTGGCAGTGTCCCATCCTGCTGTAAAAAACATAAACGCCTAAATGCCAAGGGCATGCCATCAAGAAACGGCCGCAGTGTGGTTTCCAGATGCTGTAGGTATTGGTCATATGTTAACCTGTCAGGTAGGAATACGGGTCCTAACAAAACAGTGCCGTGTATCTCACACGACGCATTTACTAAAGGATCAGTTTGATGGTGAGCTTTCACATCTATGTGGGTGTTATTACGAGACCAATACACAGCGTTGTGTCTGTTGACTGTACCGTTAACATGGATAGTTAACTCATCGCTGAATAGAATATTATACTCCAGATTAGGATGCTGCCGTTGTGTCTGCCGGGACCATTCACATAACTCTGTTCCTCTGCCTGTGTCAACTCCATGAAACTCCTGAACAAAATGGAGCTTGTAAGGATGATGTCATTTACGCGACAAAAATTCGAGTGGCAGGCATATGGCTCAGGCCAGCTTCTTGGCCAACGTCCCATGTTGGCCGTTCCGTACTCACTGTCAACTTGGCAGCACGTCAACACTCATGTCGTCATACGTTGCACTTTGCGGTCGTCCACTACGGGGCCTGTCTGCCACCCTGCCTGTCTCATGAAACAGTTTCATGAGTATAGATATGATTTGCTTTGACGATCCTCTCTGATTTGGATGACGGCTGTGATACTCTGTTGTTGCTTCCCATTGACTCATTCCACCTACATGAATGAGAACCATTGCAGCCTTTTTCTGCCCTGAATACATTGCACTTCCTGAAAACACACGCGCCAGAAAGGAACCCGATAGGACAGAACCACACGCAAATTATCTTAGAGAGGTAGCATTCGACACGACAAGGACAGACAGCTACGTTGCATAGGCACACACCTCCGATTGCTTCATAGTTTGCGCACCACTGCACTCTGGTAAGAACGATCAAACACAATAAGACAAGTAACACAAGTTAATTTACCCCTTTCCCACCATGCTTGTAGACAAATTATGAATGGCGTACATGCAACTACCACGCTGACCTTTGAGGAAAAACGAGTACTTGAAACAGAAGATCATCGCAGAAGCAATGATGTCTTGAGGGAAAGAATTGAAAACGCAAGGAGGTAAAAAGAACAGCTGTACAACCATTGAGAAGAATATCACACAAGTATGAGATACGAAAGATGTGCCTTCAAATGTACAAGTTATTGCTATTAAACTACTAGTCACCTATTTTTATTAGGTGACCGAAGACCATCCCGATGAAGGTATCCATGTTTTGCCCTACTTTTATAATCCCAATAATGAACTTTAGGTGTCTTTCCTCATGCACATGGTAGAGTTCAGGCGTTTCCTCAATCACGCAGTGCATTTCACCGTATTTTCCTCAGTCACACCAGGTACACATATGACATAAAGTACCATGACAACGTAGTGTTGTGTCTAAGTACGAACGGTGACAATGCGTTATCTCGGACAGTGGATAGGACCGTGGGCTCGATTCGCACATTGACATGCAATGCTTATGGGTTTTAGAGTTTCATGATTTTCAGCGTCGGGTTTATTGGAATACATATTAATGAGAATAGCACATCCAAGGTACAGAAAGCATCGTTTCTATGGTTGGGAGGGTATGGAGGATTAGTATGCAGTGCTGCAACCCGAAAAGTGGTATTTTTATATCTCCCGGGAAACGTGGGAAATATCGATTCCACCCTAACAACATCCGGATTGTTGAGGTATAGAAACAATGTATGTGACGTTTCCACATTAAATCACATGGGGCAGTTTCTTTCTACGCTATTCAAAACTTTACCATGTTCGGTGGCTCCTCTGTCACACCCGTCACGTACTGCATGCTGTGTATTCTGTGGTTTACTTACTACATTGTAGTTTTTCATTCTACAGTACTGGTGTTGAGCTGCACTGGTTCGTTTCTCGATACGGACACCGTACTTTCTTCATGTTCGAGATTCATAGCTACAATAGTTGGCAACACTGACAAATCAACTTTCGCTTCATTTTATTCACTACTTATACCACAGTTTTTCAGGCGATAAAAGGTATCTGTTCCAGTTAACAAACTATGCGTTTGTGTTGGAGTGACATTACTTGTGCTACACTGCTGATGTGTGCTTAGTCACGTGTTCCCCTCCAATAGATATCAGGTTACCAGCGAATATTTGTCATTTGCTGACTTTTTCAGCAATAATTTTGGGGTGAACCTCGATAATGCCTCGCACATTCGACAACCCTGTATTTCTTACACGCACAGGAATTCGAAAACAGTGGAAGCGGAATTCATTGTTATGATCTCGGGGATCACCTACCAAAGGGTTTCATGTCTTTCTCGTCAATTCCACTCGTCAGACGTCGATTTTGGATTACACGTTGGCAACCCGTAACTCTTACAGCCACAGGAATTCGACAACCTTAAGAGGATTTTATTGCTTATTTTGCTGTCAGGAATACCTTCTGACGTTTGTCAAAATATTGGTGTTCAATTCCACTGATCAGGAGGAGATTTTGGATTCCAAGTAGGCAACTCTGTATCTCGAAAACGACGTGGCGTAGAACTCATGTTTATTGGAACGTTCTTTCATCTTTTGTTGTCCGGGACGCACCTGTGACGTTTCACCAACGTGTTATGAAACTTGCAACTATCAACATTCAACGAGTTACGAATTTCATCACCCTAACCGCCCCTGAACAACACTATGGTAATTATTGCAACCGAGATGTGTAGTATTCTTGTTTTTTTCCCTCCGGCACAATCCTTGCTTTCCGTTTCATTGCTACATGACATAATGCACCTATGGTTATCACAGTACGACTGGAAAAGTTGCATTTTTCATTTTCATTGGGCGCTCCACCAGTGGGAAACCCAAACGGCTGGTCCGTTTTGGAAAATTCAACTACTTTAGATTGCAAACCGCTCATTTCCAAGCACTTTTCGTCTGACATGTTTTCGTATCTGCACTCATAACCAAGTTGGCCTATGACAAGAGACTTTTGTTACATTCTGTATACAAAAAAGAAAAAAAAGTTATTTTTCTTAAAATTGCAAAAAAACTACACTATTATTAGATTCCAGGTTCTCCGTATGAGCTTATATCTCAACTTAAAGATACAGAACCAAAATTTCAAGAATATTTAAACTTCAGAATGAAAGCTGGGTGGCAAAACGTGACTGCTGAGGATCAACTGAGTTCACTGGAGGGAGAACTGAAGCCTGCTGGCTGACTTCTCTGGTTGGAGTAACTAATATCACTAGTGGTGGTAACTTGGGTGGACTAACAGGATTGTTAATAGCCATATTGTCTAACAATGAATTGTTCGTGGCGGGTGGCAAAATATGATTTCAGCGTCGAACGACGCACCTGATTAGAAGGGGTAGCAGAATGTACAATACAATACGTAGAATGTACGTAAATAAGAGATAACATCGGAAGTTCTAACTTCGTGCTCCAACTTTGTTTCTAAACCTTCACTACAACTCTCTATCCTACTTATGACTGTTTCGAGGATTCCTTTTGGTAAATGTTAAAACATTACAAAAGTATAATCAGATACATTCAACGTTTGAACTTTTGGGGGTCTTAAAATTGGGGGTCTTTCAGGACACATGTTCTACTTCAAAGGAATAGAAAATAAAAAAAAAACGGGTTTTGGCTTTATAATTAATAAGGACCTGAAGACATGGATCACAGACATTGATGGAATTTCCGATAAAATCGCTCGAGTAGTAATAAAAATTAACAAGAGATACAGTATGGAACTTATACAGCTATATGCTCCAACAACGTTACATCTGGAGAAGAAAATAAAAAAACCTACACGAGAAGATTCAGAAGATGTTTGATAGTAGCAAATAGCATTACAAAATTGTAATGGGAAACTTTAATGCGAAACTAGGATCTAAGCAAAGAAGTGACAAGAAAGTGGGAAACTGGCAAAAGGAACAAGAGATTAGAGAAGTTGGTGAAATACTCAGAAGCAAACAGACTGTTCATTTCCGATACATATTTCAAGAAACCTACCCAGAAAAAATAGAGATGGAAAGACCCAAATGGGACTAAAAACGCAATACACTACGTTTTATGGCATAACAGGGAAATTCTGGAAAACGTGTGAATGATGAAAGCTACAACTAAGTACTAGACTTGAGAGTAGGAAGCTTATCAGAGGAAAACCGCC
>JAGDQP010061237.1:0-12073 GCA_022664845.1 Lepisma saccharinum
TGCCTTAAACTTACGTAAATATTTAATTGAATCAATATTTAATTTTTGGTTTTAATGTTACAAACATCCTAAATTCATACCTTCACGGCTTCGAATTTGAAATTTATACTGATAACCTTTAGACCTCAAAGGCTCAGGCTGGGATAGCGAAGGGGGAAAACTGCGGGAAGGTGTCGGCTAGGGCCTAGGTTGAAGGTATTATTCCGTCATTTGCCTGGTAAGACAGGAAAAAACCTGGATAAACCTGTCTGTCAAGATGGTCGGCCGCTCTGATTGAACCCACAACCTCTCGATACTAAGTCAACTTTCTACCACAGCCACTCAGTCCGGGGCTTCAACCCCGAAGTACCTACAATATCGTTATTTTGTATTGTGTCCCAGATTCAACATTAGTTGGCCGCCCTAGTTAGAAAGCGATGGTGGGTTATTTTAGTCGTCATGTTAGACTTTTTATTACACCCACCCCTTCTCCTTTTACGTTTAATTAGACCTACTTCATGATTTGTTATCCCTTTCTATAGGGCTATTCTTTTTTTAATGTATAAAAGAAGAAGAGTTCTTGGAATCGTAATGTTCAAAACATTTGTTAGGAAGGAATAGTACAGCATTTGATAATTTCTTTACGTTGCTTATCGCGTTAAAATTACTGCATTATTAAAACTACACAGAAAGTATAAATGCATTTTCAGTATTCGAAAAAATCGCATATGCTGTCAAACGGGCTCACGTCACGACAGCTTATGAAACCACAGCAACTTAAACTGAGATTAATAACAAAGAGCAGACCCAGGGATGGACAAGGAGTTAGCTCGCTCGCTTACTGTATGCGTGGTCACGGGTTCAAATCCATCCGGGCCTATTGAATGGAGTGTTCGGAACTTACTTTACAAAAACGTTAGTTCCCATCTTTAGAAGCTCATATCACCATCTCATTATTTGTTTCATAGCTGTAAGTCTAAAAGTATCTGAGTTATGTGAGTGGAACCGAATTGATTTGAGTTTACTTATTACCTTTGTTCTCATAACAAGTGGGGAAGATGATGTTGGAAAGTAGTCGGCCAGGGCCTAGGTAGGAGATACTATCTCGGGGAAGGGGGGGAAGAAGTTAAAAATCACACTCCATATGCGCATTGCAATGCGGGGCATCCTTCTGGATTAAAAATCTTGTTTGGAAACAGCATGAATTCATAAGATCTAACGGGTGGGGAGGAAAAACGTCCACAATTTATCTCACGTGCCGCATGAATAAAACACCCAATCAACGATGTCATTAAAACATACACACTCGAAGATCTGAACGGTACCCAGTTTGTGTTGGTTAGCGCTGCGTAATGTACAGATAAATAAAATGAAATTAATGTGCAATAGTTGAACAGGAAAATTTGGAGCTGCTTCTCCTACAGCGTCCTTCTGACAGTAAGACAGATACTGTAAAACATTTTGTTAAGGAAGAATGTGGCTGAAGTTGGGTTTACAAGTACCCAATGAAGATAGTATATGCGTAGGGAGTGAAGAGTAAGACAGGATCTGGTCGCCCGAGGAAGAAATTCGACAGAACTGGGAACCGAGTTATGCAAAGGACCATGCACACGAAAGTCATCTTCATCTACAGACAACTGGGAGAGAAATTCAGGTACTGTCACAAAACGACGAAGAAGGTTGTGCAAGATATCGGATACATAGAAAGGAAACAGAAAATTGGCCCTGAAGTCAAGCCTGAACAAAAGAAGAAGCAGCGGAAACGACTGTCCCATTTGTTTAAGGGAACTAAAGATGCTCTATTTCATCTGGACGTTTATTTGGACAACGAAAGCTCCTGCCTCTTCCTTTCCAAACATCCGATCAAATATTTTGTGAAGAAGGAAGAAGCAGCATCGCCAGCCAATAGTTCACATTAAAAGGCCAAATTCGTAGAGAAAGTGGCGGTGTCGTTATGTACCGTCCCAAAAGGACATCCAGAAACATTTTTGCAAGAGTACCGGGGAGGGATGAACGCTGAAACGTACATCAGGGAATGCATTGCATCCGTATATTCAACAGCTCTATCCTGATAACCAAGGTTACATCTCTGGACCCCATCTCGCAGCACTTCATTGTGCAGTGGCTACTTTTACAAAATGCGGGAATTGAGTATGAATTTCGTTGCGAGGACCAATGCCACCATAGTTGCGCCCAAATGAACAGCTCTGGGCTTATCAGAAACGAAAAGTGCACGAATACACTTTTACTTTGACCCACTTTTACTTCAGAGAATTTCGGAGAATCCTCCACCTCCTTTGGGGAATCTCTTGTGCACTTACTGCATAATCCATTTTTGGATAGAGCAGGTTTGAAGTTTTTGACGATACCATGCCGCATCAATGCTACTCTCAATGATATTGAAAATATCAAGTCCTAAAATCCACTTTCCCACGCTTTCGTCAGCCTGTAGCTCCGATGCGACGCGGAATTTCCAGCCCGTTGCCTGAGACTGTTTCTTTTGTTTTTTATGTACTACCATTCCTGCACATTTGTCCGTACATTACGTCACCAGTCTGTTGTAATAGTAAATGGAGAAACTATAAAAATTTTAAAATATCAGGAATTTCCCTTTATGCTGTTATTTTGAAGGTGTTAATAACGTTAATGTGGATTGCACAAAGGATAAAACCTTTAAATTATAATAGGACGGAAAATGTTCAACTTTTGTTTTTAAGGATAATTTTTGGGGTTTCGAAACACGTCTTAGAATTCAATATACTTTCACAAACTTTTACTTTTACTTTGGATATAAAAGATACTAGCTGATATACAAGCAGAGACGTAACCCACCTCCCTTCCGCGATTTTTTTTTTTTTTTTGTAAAATTAGTATTATTTTTATGCAAAATTATATGCACTTTCTATAATTTAAACCCAGACACACCTCGGACTTTCCCATCTCCGAATGTTCTAAACCTCCTCAGAAACCAGCTTCTAGATACAAGTCTGTATACTCGTCCGTTGGCGTGGTGTCAAATAGGTTGGTAACACTAGGATTGTTGCAACTTATTTTTTATGCTGTCCAGTATTCACGTCAACTTTAGTGCGGAAGCATACACAATTATATGGAGGCCATTGGAAAAATTGAACTTTACAAGTGGTTCGGCAATACTAACAACTGGGATGTTTAGGAACAGAACACTCACAATATTTTACAATTGTGTTGAATAATGTCTATGGAAGCAATATGTAATATTAGATTATTTAAATAGATTGGCAACACTGACAACTTCGGCGGCCACAGTACCTCTACGCATGTAACTACCTAACGAACATGTACAGATTGATATAGACCAATGGACACGTGCAGAAATAACAGACAATCAAAAGACTGAACAGTCCTTTTCACACATATAGATTAATGAATAAGTGGGTTTAGTAAAAGTCTTTCACCGACTTATCCGTCGACATCCTGAGAGGCGTTACGAATTGGATTTAAAATTTGCGATTGCTATGATCCAAATTATCTTTAGACAACAAGAATCGCATATTTAAAATCCAATTGATAACATCTCTGAGGATGTCGACAGGTAAGTAGATGAAACCATTCAAGGCATAATACAAAAGAAAGGATACAGCTCGTAAAACACGATTTTTTATTATAGACAGGTGTCATGGAACTTACGAGTCATTGTTTAGAAATTCAGACAAGACGTGATAGCTGTACTCCTTGATTCTCCTAATTGCTTACTACGTGAAAATAGGTGATAACATTTTGCAAGTTTTGCTGGAAAAATTACCCCTGCCCAGATTCAACCCTCAAAGTTAAAGGTCACGGACCACTTGTTGCGAAAATGCGAACAAGGCATATAACCCAAGTTTCTGTTTACATATAGTGATAATATTATATTAGCTGATGATGACTTTTCAAACATTTAGTGGGCATTGTTGCTTTCCGCTGTTGAGCGACAACAAAGAAGGAATTAAAAACCCTTTTTATGTTTTTAACGTATATTTTCTCAGCTAAGTAGCAACACCCCAAAATAAATTGTCCTGAAATTTACAGTTTGTGGTCAAACTATGTGATATGAAAATATGTTGAGTCCCAATGTTGTCATGAGTGAAGGTTACCTGAAATTTAAAAATGTCCGAAATTTGCGATTTCTAATGGCAATTAGCTCGAATCAGTATCACCGTGGGAAAGATCTGATTGTACCTTAGTGTCGCTGGAAATGTGTACAAAAGTTAGGAAAAGAGAAAACGGTTGGATCTTTTTTTCTTTATTTTCCAGGAATTTTTTTTTACCATGCTGTATTTCACTCCTTGGGGGCCAGTACATCTGAAATCATTGTGCTTGCTTTCTCGGCCTCTTGCAAAATGTTTTTTTTTTTTAGAAATATTTACATCCCTTATATAGGAATAGCTCAAAACGGGTACTCTTGTATTTTTATCCCAACCGATTAATTAATGGTGGCCATTTTTCTATTGCGACACATGTAAAAATTGATGAATGCAGACGTTCATGAAAAGTATTCACCACCAATTTACAAACATGTTAACATCCTTCAAATGTCGAAGTTGAAGATTCTACCGTACTTTCTCCTGACACAAATGTACAACGTGTGGAAAAAGTAGATTTGTACATTTTGTCCCACCATGGGCCTTCAATATGCATCTAACAGAATTTTTGGGTTTTTAAAAACCCTAAAGATACATGTGTGAAAAGTTTGAAGGACATATCTGAAGGATCCCTTGGCCTTCTGCTGCATTCTTATGAACTGTTTGTGTTGCGTCTGAGGAAGATGTTGTTTGAACATTGGAACTGTAACGTTTGCTGTGTCTTTTTACAATAAAGTTAAGGATCAGGCAGTTTAAATTAAAATGAGAAGATATTTCCATTTTACTCATTTTTTTTTAAATTTCTATATTTTATTTACAAGTTCCTGATTCCATTTTGACGCAAATGTTATATTAAACCATTTATTTTAATTTCATAGTCTCCTTTCCCGTTCAATCTGACAACAAAATCGAATCGGGAACAATTAAATGAAAGAGAAAAAAAAAAAGATTCTATTTCGACAATTAAATTTTGTTACCATTTTAGCCACTTCGATTACTTTCTAGGCTCTTCATGTAGGTGACTAAAATTATCAATCATTCTTAAGAGTTAACAAGAATGTTTGTTTTCATTTCCTATGATAAATCAGTCCAAAAATATTACCTTCTTTCGTATACACAAATTTTGGCATATGCCGCAGTACAAAAATGGCCGCCATTAATTAATTGGAAGGGATAAAAATAAAAAAAATACCCGTTCTCAACTATTCTCGTATAAGAGACATACATATTTCAAAAATAAGGTAAATTTATGGTTAAAAGGTAAATACTTGCTGTTCCGAAGAGAAAGAAACACACACACATACACAACACTAACCATCCCATATCTTTTTGCGATATTTCGGTATTAATACCGTAGACATGCTGTACAGGAAGAGAGAGACGCACACAGGTCTCTAGGACAAAACACTAGGACGACAGTAGTGACACGCAGCGCACGGCGTATCGTTTGGAAAACACTTGACAACTGTACAGCATGTGGGTACTGGATAGGATTGTGGAAGGAAAAGTGTTGAAAATGCAGAGACAAAAGGGGTTAGATTTACTGAAGGTTACATTCTCGCGGTTAAACCATGAATAAAGACCCCTCTTACAGACGGCGTGTTGAGATGCAAGTCGTATGGGTAAGATGTGGATTATGGCAACCAGGAAAGATAGGTCAAAATTGGGGTTGTGAGACTTGTTGTGGAAGAAGACTGGGGCATCCGGTTTGTTAGTAGTACAAAAGTGACGATAGTTATTAACACGACTGCTGAGAGGTTTTCCCACATAAAAGGCATAACAAAATTTACAAGTTAGGATGTATATAACATTAGAGCTGTGGTATGTATCTTTGGGGTTTAAGGTGTATTGGCAATTAGCAGTATTTATATTGAAAGTGGGAGAAGAGATTAAAATGGAGCAGATCTTACATATGTATTTTATGTATGCATGGGCGCCGGTTTGGGTTTGTGGCGAGGAAGGATTTGCACGCACTAAGATGTTTCTAAGATTAGGTGGATGCTGAAAAACTAACCTAGGTTTCGTCGATTGTTCTCGACCTAGACATCCACATTGAGAAAAGTTGTGTTCCTCGAGAAGGACCAAGTGAACTTGACGGGAAAGGTGCAGTTGAGGTTTTGCAGAAATGTTTCCAGAGACTCTTGTTCGTGACTCCATATAAAGACATTTCGTCGATATAACCGAGCTGGTGAAGGATTTGAGAGGTGTGGAGTTGAGGTGTTGGGTCTCCAGGCGTCCCGTGAAAAGGTTGATGTAGGAAGGGGCCATGCGAGTACCCATGCCTGTGCCTTTGATTTGCAGGAAATGGTGGTTCTCAAATGTGACGTTGTACACAGTGAGATCAAACTGGGCTAGTTGAAGCAGAAATGGTGTGCTGGGTTTACGAGGACTTCGGCGTGTATCGAGAAAGTGTTCCAACTGCAGCGAGGCCAAGGGTGTGGGGAATGTTGGTATAGAGTGACGTCACGTCGACTTTAACTAAGATGGTGTCAGGTAGGTGAGGATTAGAGATAAAATGTATAGGAAGTAGTTGAGGAGAGGAAGGAAGAAAGTAGGTTGTATGGAGAGGAAGTAGTTGATATCCTTGATGTTGGAAGGGAGAGCCTTGACAAAGGTTGGAGATTGTGGTTTTACCTACTTCCCAAAATCCATATATCTTGTAATCCCAGCAGATCCATCGTTTCTAGTATTGGCACCCCCATCGAAAGAACCTCCGCCTTCCTTGACCGCCATCTCGAACCCTTTGCCCAGGTTCTCTCTTCCTACATCAACGACACCAACCACTTTCTCTCCACAAAACATTCTATCTCTGACCCTCCGCCCGCTGACACCATCTTAGTCGACGTGATGTCGCTCTATATCAACATTCCCCACACTCATGGCCTCGCTGCCCTTGGAACACTTTCTCGACACACGACGTAGTCCTCGTAAACCAAGCACATCATTACTGCTTCAGCAAGCCCAGTTGGTCCTCACCATGAACAACTTCATCTTTGAGAACCACAATTTCCTGCAAATCAAAGGCACAGCCATGGGTACTCGCATGGCCACTTCCTACGCCAACCTTATCATGGAGCACCTGGAGACCTAACACCTCAATTCCACACCTCGCAAATCCGTCACCTAGCTTGGCTATATCGACGGTATTTTCTCTTTCTGGACTCACGGAAGTCTCAGGAAACATTCCTGCAAAACCTCAGGTGCACCTTTCCCGTCAAGTTTGCTTGGTCCTTCTCGAGGGAACACATAACTTTCCTCAATGTGGACGTCTGGGTCAAGAACAATGGCATGAGACAGGTGTTCACATAAAACCTACCAACAGTATGCAGTATCTGCATTTCAACAGCTGCCATCCATACCATACCAAACGCTCTGTTAAACAAGTTCCTGTTGTCCGGGGCTCCAGCATCTGTTCCTCTGACGACCTGTCCAAAATTATTTCAGTGCCCTCTCTTCAGCTCTAACTGAGCGGGGATATCTGAAACACCTCATCCGTAAACAACTGGACCGTTCCCGTAAACACCCTAACTTCAAACGACCTCCCGCGAAGCTTCCTCCGTTCCAAATTTTCTCACCCAGTACCAGCCTAGACTTCAAACCCCTCCAAAAGCTCCTCAAACTAGCACACCCCATACTCACTTGGTCACCTGAAACTGAAAGTTTTCACGACGTGTCCCAAAATACTCTATCTCAGACCCCTGAACCTCAACACGATTCTCACCAGAACCGGGCCAATCCTGACCCCTACTCTAAAACCTGGCAAATACAATAGACCCCGCTGTAGAACCTGTCTGATGTTTGATCCCAGTCTGACCTTCGTAAGTCCTATAACTCACAAGGCGTACTCTTCCGACACTCCGGCAGTGTCACATTTTCCAATCACATTTATCTAATAAGCTGTAAATTATGTTCCGCATTCTACGTTGGCGAACCCCATACTCCTTTAACAATCCGCATCAACAACCACCGCTACTCCTCCAAATCACAAGTTCCGCACCTCCCCATATTTCAACACACTTTCTATCATGGCTGCAGCTTTGACGAAACCTTTCGAGTCAGAGTCATGAAAATCCTGAACCCTGACCCACCTGTCACAATTAGAAAGAGATGGGAGCAGACGTACATCTACATTCTTTCCACCAACCATAAACCGGGCCTCAACTGCCTGTAACTCCGTGCAACGCAGTGTCTTCTCCTTCTTCCTTTCTCTTTTCTTCCTTCCGTCTCCTGTTACACTTCCCATTTTTCTATATTGTTTCTTTACTCCCCTTTTCGTTTCACCATTATTTTTATTATTATTCCCTTATCTGTTTCTTTACCCTATTCTTCCTCCAGGAAGCCCCAAACCTGCTCCTAGTAAACTTCTCACTTTCTTCTCCATTTGGTGTTTTCTCCGACCCATCTGTTATTTTCGCGCCTCCATAACCTGGCCACACTGTTACCCAGCAGCATCGGCAAAATGGCGTATTCTTAACACAAGTCTCACACCGCTCCGCTCTGTCGATCTTCTCACACCATGCGTAAACCCTTTCACGAAACGTAACCGCATTTCTATTATTAAATATTTATATCTCTTATGTAAGAATAGTTCAGAACAGGTAGATTTTATTTTTTATCCCAACCGATTAAATAATGGTGGCGATTTTTGTACTCCGGCATATGCCAAAATTTGTGAATAAGAAGAATGTAATATTCCTTTAATGATTTATCATAGGAAAGGAAAACAAACATCCTTGTTAGACCTAAAGTCTGCTTGATAGCTTTAGTCATCTACATGAAAAGCCTAGAAAGTAACTGAAGTGGCCAAAATAGTATCCAAATGCAATTATCGAAATAAAATCAATGCCGTTTTTCAGAGTGTTTCTTTGCACGGAAGGGATTGAATATCAAAATTTTCCTTTTGTGCAGTAAGTAATAAAAGTATATTAAAGAAAAACAGAATATGAAGCCACATATGAGAAGCTTGTTTCAAAAAAAAAAATCTACTTTGAATGTTTTTTTTTCTGTCTTTCATTTAATATACATGTTAATATACCTTTTTTACCATTTTATATACATAAGATGATAAAAAATGAATGAAAAAGGAATTTACATGTGCGATTACAAACACATGTGTATAGGAAGTTTACCATTCAAAAGAAAAGCGGTTACGTTTCGCAAAAGCGTTTTCACATGTTAGGAGAGACAATGGATAGAGCGGATAGCAGCGAGACTTCTGGATATAAATTTAAGAAGGGGTCGAGCAACCACGCTGAAAGATTTCAGATGGACTGGCCCCAAAGCAATGAAATACAACATGTTAAGAATGCTTTCTCCTTGAAAAATAAAGAAGACCCCACCGTTTTCTCTTTTCCTAACATTTCCAGACATCTCCAGCTACAATAAGGTACAATCTTATCTTCCCCACGGTGATGCTGATTCGAGATAATGGCCAATAAAAATCGCAAATTTCGGACATTTTTAAATTTCAAGTATCACAAAGTTTAGATGCACCATAAACTTAAAATTTCACGATAATGTATTTTGCTCTGTTGATGCTTAATTGAGAAAATATACGTTAAAACATACAATAGGTGTTTTAGTTCCTTTCCTGTTGTCACTCAATAATGGAAGGCAACAATGTCTCATTAGAATTTTTGAAGTCATCATCAGCTAATACAGTACTATCACTATATGTAAACACATACCTCGTATAATGCAGCTTTAAAAATCTATAGCATTCTGAAGTAGGCTTTGTTTACATTTTCACAACAAAAGAGGTCCGTGACCCTGAACTTTAGGGGTTCATACTGCACAGGTGAATTGTTTCCAAAGGCAAAAACTTGCACAATGTTAATTTCCCATGACCTACTTACATATATAAAAATTAGGATAATAAAAAAATAACACATCTATCATACCATGTCTAAACTTGTAAATAATTGTTTTTAAAATTTCAAATAAGTTGTTTAAGGTACAAAATTTCAGAATCTTCAGGCTGTTGGTTTCGGACGAAAGGGGGAGGTTATTACCGATTATTTAGGAGACACTGACTGTCTATGTTACGTAAAATGCACAAAATTGTGCCTAAAATGATACTAATGTTAGCACAAATCTGAAGTTTGGAACTGGGGCGAACCCTCTCCTTGATATATTGCGCAACCGCTGAATCCTATATTGTTACAAACAGACCACAAAACAAATCGGTTTTCTAATCAGACCATGAAATGATAACATTTTTGAAATATACGAATAAAAAGAAACCATAGACCAAAACTAAAAGGAAACTATATTTAAATGAAGATAACAAATAAATACTGTTCGGAACAACGCACCTGCGAAGGGGGCTTCTGGTCCTCTAAACTCTCCCCTAAGTCAGTTCTTATACTTTCGGATTCCTTCTCTTGTTTTATCTCCACATTGTTTTCTTTCTTCACACCTTCACACCTTTCATTTCCATCGGCGTCAAGTAAACGTTTAACAATTTCTATAGATAAATTAATTTCATCGTAGCTTAATTTCTTTATCAGCTGATCTATGTCGTCCTCGGGATCTGTTCCACTCGAACTGCATGGCTGAAATGCAAAAACAAAGTGGTTAGAAATAAACGTTTCTAAAGTTTATCAGTTAAGCAGCATAAAGTATTCGATGACTTTCAGCTTTTATTAGTCTTAGAAGTCGGTAATCGTAGCCTTATGCAAGAAACTGACTGTCAAATAAAATTACAATTTCTGCGCATTCAAACTTATATCTACAGTTATAATATTCACATCAACGAATACTAAAATGAAATATAAACCATCTGATAGAATAGCCCGAAGTTACTGTATCATGATTTAAATAAGCTTAAGTGATAAGAAGAACATTTTGTTTAGGTTCTATATAAGGCACCAGAAAATTTACATATCCAAATACTATTAGTAACGACTAACCGAATATTTTTACGGCAAACATTTTAATACTTTGTTTCATCTGCTAGGAATTCAAAATAATATAGGCTGATCTCGTTCCAAGGTAAAGCAAAATACCTACAGCAAACAGGTGTAATTAATTTACACTTATGAGATGGTAAATATGTACCAGGTAAATCTACATTTAAATGTGATTTTCTACAATACTTTGAAATATATTTTATTACAGGATTTACGGTCGTTACATACTTTTGGAGAACGGAAGCTTATATTTTACAATATAACTCGGAATCCTAGTGCTTAAAAATACTCTGAACTTTATTTTTCTCGGCTGTAAAAATCACACATGTTTCAGTAAAATCAAATAATAGCTGAGCACAGGAAATACGTTTTATTATAAATGTATAAACGTGTAACAGTTTCACCAACTAACTAAAAACTTAATTTCATCAGACATATTAAATCACATAAACAACACAACATCTAGGGACACAGCTATCTGCAGTTCCTGATTAGCACCCCTGCGAGCCAACCCCGTACCGACTGCACAAACTGAATTTATAATTAACAACAACCAGTGGTTCCCTCTCTACCCGTTTCTACTACATTTAAGCATGCAATACCAAATTAAGCCTTGTCCTGTAGAAATTAATTTATAAGTGATGTAAGAAAATTAAGTAAAAAGAAGGACAGAAAAATAAATAAATAAAGGAACACTAAACTCAACATGAAAAAATTTTAACTTTTACACCAAGAATAAAATTTATTTTAAAGCTCCTTAATAACTTATTCCAGTGTTCATCAATTTCAAGTCCCGAGTTCCAGTTTTAATTCAGTAAATATACTGATTTTTTTTTCTTTTACTCTTCAAGTCACTTCATTCCTCATGTAATTAAAGTATTATTGTTGATGATGGGAAGCTTTGTCAATTCTATATTTGTCATTCGTTTTTATACGACCCTTTGAATCCTTCCGGTTTTCCTGTCAAATACTTTCTCTAATAGAAACCTGATGGGTAGTCGAGTCTTCATGTAAATAGTGCTTTCCACACTGTCCGGTTCAGATTTGCGTCAGGGAAAAATCTAATAGCAATCGGATAGATCA
>JAGDQP010061238.1:0-12073 GCA_022664845.1 Lepisma saccharinum
AAAAATGTAGTCATAGATTCAGTGATAATAAAAGAGTATTGTTAATAAAATATGGTATTTGTTGCACGTTAGTACATTGACACTTGGCGATTGTTAGCTCTGCTAATTTTACAGTGCAACAATGCAATTTGTTTGAACTGAAAATTCGTATTTTCTTAAAAACAGGCTGACAAGGCTATACACTTAACTTTGTTGTAAAAACACACAGCAAGCGTTACAGTGTCAATGTTCTAACATCTTCCTCAGACGAAACACTAATCAACACTGAGATCAGTGTTTCGTCTGAGGAAGATATTATTGGAACATTGAAACTGTAACGCTTGCTGTGTGTTTTTACAACAAAGTTAAGTGTATATAGCCTTGTTAGCATGTTTTAATTAAATTAAGTATGGATACAAGGCCTCAATATAATTTTATTTTAATTTTTATATCAGTATATTAAATGCCGAAAATCAGAGATGTCATTTATATTAGCTAAGTCTATATCATCTGTATGTAGACAGTGTTCGGAAGAATGTACGGGATCTAAACTAGACGAGGCAAGGTACTAGAATATACGAGAGTCAATGTATGAGTAGTCGCGTCACGAGCCGTCGTCAGAAATATTGAATATAACTATTGTATCAATCATTCTGCGGTCGAAACCAAGAACTAAAAGTCATAACACACATAATTTAATATTGCTTTTATCTTTCCGTGGACCAGCTGTTGCCTGATCTAAAGCATTCCAGGGTTATTGTTTGAATACATCTACCATCCAGTTTAGTTATCTCTGTGTTTGAACAAATTTCTGACTGTCATTGGAACTGAACTCCGTGGTATCATGACAGTCCTTCCATACAAGCAAGTTGTCGGAGGTTGTGATCCAAAATTTTTGCTTAAATCTATCCAGAGTTTACAAGTTCATGGTAATTATTATTTTTTCCTAAATGAAAGTTTAAATTAATCACCGCCGTACCATCTACTCTGTTTCATTCAAACTACGATAGAAAATATTAACGTTTTTTTTTTCAGTTTAGTTTAATTTAGGCACAGCAAGGGATACTACAAGCTGCTTAACCATACTGACTATAGTTATTTGTAATGAAACACAGCCAACTTCTTTTGTTTATCAAACATTTTATTTGATTATTTTTCAACTCTTCCTTGTCTAATCTTTGTAACCTACAAAAGCTGAGCCAGTTAATCGCTGGAGTAACCTAAAATTGCAAATTATGACTTCAAAGTAATTTTTAACCAATAAAAAGAGAACACGAAGTCAGGATGACTCACTTTACATTGTTTTCGAAATTAAATGAAATCAGTCGGCTGTTGAGGTTCTGTGTTACGTTTTAAAAAATAATAATTTATGGTCTTTAGGCATCTAAGGCTCAGGCCGGGATAGGGAAGGGGAAAGGTGTCGGCCAAATCCTATGTTGAAGGTGTCATCCCAGCACTTGCTTGGTGTGACTGAGAAAAAACCTCATTCAGGATGGTCGGCCACTGGGATCGAACCCAGGACCTCCCGAATGCTACGCCAATCTATGTTACATTCGTTACTCCTGTGATTTGAAGTTTCGAAAATATTGTATTAATTATTCACAAATTTGAATAAAAAAGAAAAGCAAAATGTAAAGTAAATAATAATAATAATAATAATAATAAAAAACAGCAAATCCAGTCGATATTTGTAGTATATTTTCACGTTAATTTAAAGTTTCTAGCTTTCGTTTACTTGTGTCACTATTCCAGGGTGGTAAACACCCTGGAAAACCTGGAATACTCAGGGAATTTTATAAATCAGGAAAACTGAGGGAAATTCAGAAAAATTTATGAGGTGGATCTGTCCACAGTGTGTAAGAGCACTGCCCTGGCAAGGCGGAAGTTCTGGGTTCTATTCCCACTGCTGACCGGATTTTTTCAACGTGTTAAAATCCTCTATTTATCGTTTTTTTTACTTGTGAAATACCAATAATGTAACAGATGCTTGGACTGGGTGGTGTTGGGAAAAGTGTCATTGGGTATTATTTACATGGTCCACTATACTAAGAACTCAGGGAGTTTGGGAAAAAATGTAGTGGAAAATCTGGAAAACTCAGGGAATTTCAAGTCATAGAATCGGCAGCCACCATGATTTTCAAATTGTTCACAAACTATCTGTAAACAACATTAAAGTGAAAATAATTAACAAAAATCGGTACTACATATTCAGTTACATAACTCCTATGTTTTGCCACTAACAGGTCGACAGAAGGCTTTCATTTACATCTTCAGTTTCTGTCCCTTCATTTTATAGCATTTTACAACCTCAATTACACAGTAGACAGATAATCAGGCATAAAGTATAAACTCGCTTTTAATATAAATATTTCATGCATCATTAACTATTTTCGACGACGCAAACCACTGATAAAGAGTATTTGACCGTAGTCAAACAACTACACTTTAGTAACTTTCCAAAGAAAAGGGTTTCGAAGATGTGCTTAACCCCGGAATTTATTTTCGTGAAAAATGACTCTAAAAAAATTTTCAAAGGGCTCTTTAACGAAAGGTCTTTTAAGATAGTTTTGTAAACTATGGAAAAAAACTTAACAAAAACAAAGCTATTCTTGATCAAATAGCCAAGACAAGTATACATATAAAACAATATTCGAGATAAAATACTTCATATTTGTCGTAGCTGTCCACATTTAGAATTCAACTAAATATAGATAAATTAAGCATTATCGTATACAGGGAACTACCTATAAATGTTGTTATTCACTTACATGTTGGTGTAGAGCTTCGTTCAAGGTCAGTCACTTTTATATTGTAGGCATTGTATTGACTAACGTTTCACAGTATTCATGTTCTACTGCTTCCTCAGAGTCGAATAAACACAAGACATAATGTTTTCCTGCTGTGTCGAATAATGTGTGTCAAATTTGGTGCAGATAAATCTTAATTGTATGGAAGTAAACTGAAAAATTGATTATTATTAAAAAAAAAAAATGGGTGGTAGCACTAACGCACTGCAACAATCGAGACAATCCGGCTTCTCTGAGCTGGTCTAGCCAGTACTTTTCAAAGAAACCTCAAGCACCTCTCTACATCTTGTGGTTTCTGAGATTTAATTTCTGGACACGGAGAGAGACGGACTGAATGGAATTATAAGGTGCCCTTTTATTTTACAGTTTCGCTATCAAGAGACTAAAAACAAAGTCGGAGAGATACTAACATTTGAGCGGGTTACGGTTGCCAATTTATGAAGTGAGCAGAGTTACTAAACGATGTAGACAATATGTAGACGGTAAACGATTGGTTATGTAAAGTATTAATGGTGGCCATATTATTATTATTATTTTTTATTGATAGCTTTGAAGTACTTTGGCACGACTAAGCGTGATTTTCATACAAAGATAAACGAGCATGAAAGAGACGCAGTGACTCCAAATTCAGTGCCTGGTTTGTCAAAATACCAAACAGTGCAAAGCACAGTATAGAATCATCACGACTTATATACTAAGCCCAAATCTAATGTCGATAGTTTGGTCAAGGTATGGTTTTACCATCCATCTAGGAAACCACCATTGAACGTAAATGAAGACGCGTTTAATATTGATACTCTTTTATTATTATTATTATTCATTCATAGGAATTACGATATACCTTTTTCCACATATAGATTCAACAGTAAAAGAAACCAAAGTGTTCCTTATTGATAATTTTTTCATATTGACGGTCTTACTTTTTTGTTTCGTTCTTGTAATCTCAAAGCACATGCGAAACAGGGAAAGAAAATTATTGTATATAAATTATTGGTGTTCGCCTTTGGGACTACAAAAACAAAAGAGAAAGAAAATAAATAAATTTATAGATACGTCATAATGACAGTTTTTCATTTAACAATATTAACAGCAGTAAATATTTAATTATGCACAACATCCATTGAAACATACCAGGGTGTCTACCAGCCTGGAAAACCTTGGGAAACCTGGAATTCTCAGAGAATTTTATAAATCTAGAAAACTAAGGGAATACTCAGGGAAATTATAATTTATGAGGAAAACTTAGGGAAATTTATGAGGTGGACCTGTCCACAGTTAGTAAGAGCACCGCTCCGGCAAGGAGGAGGTTGTGAGCTCGATTCCCATTGCTGATCGGATATTTCCAATGTGTTAAAATCCTCTATTTTAAAGAAATTATCTTTTCCCTTTACTTGTGAAATACCAATAATGTATTAGATGCTTGGACTAGGTTGTGGTGGAATTTAAAAAAATGTCATTGTGTAATATTGACGTGCTCCACTATACTAAGAACTCAGGGAATAATAATAATAATAATAATAATAATAATAATAATAATATATATATATGGAAAACTCAGCGAATTTCAAGTCCAAAAATTAGTAGACACCATGCATACAAATTAGGATCAGTGGAAAGAAAGTCTTCGAATATGGCCGCCGTTAATACATTCCTTAGTCATAACTTATACCGTCTACTAACATCATCAATATCATTTAGTAACTGCCCAGTTCATGACTTGACACCATTGGCACGTTCAAATGGCAACATACCCGAACTTAGTTTTTAATATTTAGTACTCTTTTCTATATCCTTTCAGAATCTTGTATATTTATAATATATCTTGTGTTTATTAGTCTCTGAGGAAGCATTAAAACATTAATGCTGTAAACTCTTACAATATAGCAGTGGTCGATCTTCAAGGGAGCTTCACATCAACCCAAGTTGAATATAGTCCTACCTTAAATATAGGTAGTCTAACCATTTCCTTTTATTGTAAACAAAATAAGTTTCACGACCCTACATACACTTCTTCAGGTGGGAAAGAAGGTAAGTAATATACTTAAAAGGTAACGAACTAATAATTCTTGTCACACGAAGAACTTTGCCGACTGGAAGTAAAGGTATGTCGGTATCGCAGTTTGCTACAGCTGGAATGTGTTTGTCCGTGTTGAAAGGCCTATTGGTCTTAAAGGTGAGGTGGGAGAACTATTAAACAAAATAATTAAGTGTAACGTGGCAAAATATAATGTGGTTAAGACTAAAATAAAATGAACTGTGTGATCTGAAGATGGTGATGGATAGCATGTTCCATGAATACATTACCTTTTGATATTTATTTTACATTTCAATTATACTGTCTTGTTTATCCTTTCAGGTGTATGCAATTGAAATCGAGAAACTTGATAATGAGAAATGGGTGCCATTTGACGCTGATGATGTCCAGCTGGAATTCGTACGCATCGATCCATTTGTTCGAACAACATTAAGGAGAATTAAAGGCGGACGATACGAAGCCAGATTCAAGATTCCAGACGTATACGGAGTATACCAGTTCAAAGTTGATTATAACAGAATTGGATACACTCATCTATTTAGCACTACGCAGGTATGTTTCATATTCGCAACCAATTTGTAAATTTATTTCATAGTTGTGATTTTATCCTTAGTAGTGTATAGAGCTGAGGTTTGTTTTCTGCATTTTGTCTATGTGAACAGATACAGTTGATCTGACAAGCTTTATTGGTTCACAGATGTTAACGTGTTCACGAGATCTTTCGTAGTCTGCTGTTTTTGAAGTCGTATTGTTTTACGTGTGTGTGCAATCTACAAATGTATCCTATTATTGAAAATGCTTAATGTTTAAATAATCCTTGTATGGAAAGTTTTAAACATACTTTAGGTTTCAAAATGGCAATCCAGGATGACTTCTCAAGTAAGAAAGAAGTTTCCGAATTTTCAATGTTTAGCGCATGCGTCCATTTTCGAGGAATAGGAGATAGCACGGTGTTATTTGGTACTAAATTCGGAGGGAGCTGTTGTTGGATGACATATGTAACCACTTTACTGTTACAACTTTCATTCAAAACTGGATATGCAGTCCATGCAAAACATATATTCATCCAGTACCCACCGAGCAGCTGTGGCTCAGTGGTGAAGCGTTGGCTTAGCATTTTGAAGGTCCTGGGATCTATCCCAGCGGCCGACCACTCTGACTTAAGGGTTTTCTCAGTCGTAGCTGACAAATGCTGCGATTGTACCTTCAAAAATAGGCTGTCTACCTTTTAACATCCTCTCCCCCATCCTATCCTGACCTGAGCCGAAGATGCCTAAAGGCCTTAAAATATTTTTTTAAAAAAATGATCCATTACCAAATAACATAAACATTATTGTCTCCAAAAATTGTGGATAAGTCATTTACCGATTTGAAAAGTACTTACGCAGTCATCTTGTATTTTTCTGGGGTTTATGAAATCAACTATGAGTGTGATCAAACTTATATGGTGTGAAACTCCTCATGTTGCCTAGCTTTCTCAGACGGTAGAGCAATTTGTAATATATACTTATTTTTATTGGCATAGATTCTTTACTTTTGGTAGAACCTGATATATTTATATAAGAAAGGTCGAACCTGCAAGCCTTGTCAACGTGCCCCTGTTCCACCACTCGTCGGTGTCGGGCGTGCTACGGGAGAGAAAGGGAAGCTCCAACAGGTGATTAATAATGGGCACCAATTTAAGGAGACGATTAGTCCAATAAATGTTTTTATTTTCATTGCCGTGGAGCAAATCACTCCAGATTATATAATGAAGAATAATATTAATTTCATACAAAATATTAAACATCCAAGCAATTCCACTCAAAGGACCCAAGACCCTATATACATACAATGGTTGCATATTCAATTGTGAACTTTTAAATATAAATGTTAAAATATTTAATATTAATCATTAGCAAGACTTTAAAACTTTATTAATAATAATTATATAAAACAATAATCGATTTATAAGTAACTTAATTAATTTAGAACGAAAACCTTAATTGTAAATATGAGTTCCTCCGTGCTGCCATCTATTGTCCTTTTCTGAAACTCTTTGGAAACACTGCTTAAATGCACAGCATAATGTTATTACATGATCTAAAATGAGAATCAGTGATAACTACTACAATGGATAAAACATACAGGAGTGAAAACTAGGGTTAATAGTACGTTAGGGGCACGAACACTTCATCCCGTTTCATCCATCAGTCACGTTCACATATTGACAGGAGCATCATAGAATCGTGCTATAGCATAATTAAAAATCCTATCTTCAACATAGATAAAGGTAACTTGAATAAAATATGGTTATTAAATTAAACAATAATAAACAAACATCACAGAGTTTCACAAAAACATAGCACCTATTAAATAACATTTATTCAACTTAGACATAGGTAATTTTAACAAAACACGGTTTCGATCGAGATACTGTATTGAATAAAAATACCACTGAAAAATATAGTAACTTACTAAATGCTACAAGAGCTTTTTCACATTCCTTTCTTCTCGCAGTTTCATTTTCAAAATATTTATCATGTATTAAGTTTTTTGTTTCTGTACATATTTTCTTTCTGTCTTCTTTCATACTTTCCTACTTCTTTTACGTTAAAAATGTTCTAAAATGGCCGCAGCATTGTTTGAAACGTTAAATGTGGTAACAGTTTTGAATATTGGTTTCAATAGAGAAGAACTGGAGGTTCCATACGTAAGTAAATTTCTAATCATCAACTAGCTGAGACTGTTGTCAGTTTTCCTTATGTTTTTGCACAGTTCCAACTCGTTTACTTCATTACACTCTCTTCCTATAACCTTTTTAACGCTGTTGGTTACTTCCTTGTCTAGGACTCTTTCTGCATTTTCCACTCTTAACTGCCGCCCGCGGAAAAACAGAGAGGCTATGAAAAAGATTTGTGAGGAATATGACGTTACGAAGCGATAAAAATCAGAAATGGATGAAAAGATAGATAGAGAGACTAGATCTAGAAGGACTCCAAGACATAACACATTGAGGATCAACGACGAAGGCTATTAAGGAAGCAAATTCCTTCTTAAGTATAAGTCAGTAAATTTGGCCAAAACCTACTGTGAAAGAAAAAATACGTAAAATACCAGTTTGTTCGGAAATAAATTGCCGTTTTGGTACCTAACATTAACACTCTGAATTTTGGAATGTAGTAAACGTACCTGCTTCATTGAAATTGACTGCGTCGACACATCCCTGCCAACAATTCACAAGGCTCTCAATCCTGTCCCAGAAGAAAAGTGGTTCCCGTTAGGCAATGAAATCCTGGAAGGCACTTTAGGCACCTTCTGTGTTTCGCTGTTTTTGAGCACCCCCTTTCTAGAAGTGACTTGGATGCATAAACTTATGGAAGCCTGTAAGTGCTAGATCCGGGAAATATGGAGGGTGCGGAAGTACTTCATACCTCAGACCAGTGGGCGTCTGTTCCGTAATTTTTGTCACGTATGGTTTAGCGTTGTCTGCTAACAGCAGAGAACCAACGCTCGTGTTGCTTTCTTATTTTAGTTCTGAAGCATGTGAAAAGACCTTACTTGAATGGTATTATGGCTGACCTGTATAACACAGTGTATCTTTTGCGTTCCTGCAGTTGCGCTGATAGTTTGAAACCGCTGTTTAAAGCGTCTTCATTATATTCCATATTAGTGGTACAATGGAAGGGACGAAGTGAGCACCATTCAAAAACTTGTCTTGGTGTCATGATGAAGCCTGGAAACTGGCACGGGCAACAAGTCTTTGATTGTACCAGCGACACCATCACATGGTCCTTTGCTGTATGTTATTGCAAAGAAGTGCTGCTAGGACATTAATATCAGTATACTGGTAACAGATGCTAACAAAATTCTTTCGGTACTTATACTGGGCTGTAGCACCATCAGAATAGTGATAAATATGGGGAGATAAGTTTCTTCCTTTTTTTTAAGCGTTGTATTGTGTGACCTTCAGTAGCTACAAACATTGCTTTTTGCTTTCAGCAGGGTGCTTGCCGTCATCTTGATTGAGACTATTATTAGCTGTGAAAGAAAATCAGGAATAAAATTCTTTGTTATGGTTGATAACGCGGAAATGTGACTTTTACTAGTCACATAGCTGTATATATTTTATATCTTCTGATCCGATTGATGTCCAGATTGTTTTTTCATATGATGTACAGTATAGCATAGGGTGCCAAATACGTTTTTTTTTGATTCCTTGTTTTGAGTTATTCAAGGACAAAGATTCCCCCCCCCCCAAAGACCGGGTTGTTGCATATCATTTGAAAGCTTGTTCAATTGCATGTAGATTGGACTTGATTTCAGCTTCCTAGGTCAAATAGGGGCGCCGTTATAGCACTTTGAAGTTAGCTAAGTGCGCTCAGAAATGAGAATTTCTGTGTACTTTGAATAATTTTGGAATGAAAAGCCATATGGGTCTAAAAATTGTCACGGTTACTAAGGTCTATGAGTAGTTTAAACTCCCCAAATTTCATACAAATCGGAGATGATCGGTTGAGGCTTTGACATCGGTGTGTTCATTTCGTGTGAAGTGACTCTACTCCGTTGTGATCCCACCATCACTATCCGCTTGGCTTACAAGGAAAGTCATGAATTACTCGGACTAGCAATCCGATGCCCTCAAACAACTTTCTGATCCTACCTTTTACCTCTTCCTCGAGGAGGACCCCACCCAATCCTTTCTTAATAAGATCCGCACCTATCTCCAAGCTCATGGACCCCATGAGGGAATATCTTTACACATGTTTGGTACATTTTAAGTCTCTGCAATGTCCTTATAGACCTCCCTAACCTTCCCTTCTCTTCTACCCGATGATGTGAATAACTCAGGCTGTGAAATCGATAGTAGCACTGTGTTTCGTATTAAGTAGTGTGACTGTTATTGGGAAGGCTTGCTGCTCCATAGGTCATGAATCATTCTTCTGCTAGTATACCGCTTTTTGAACACGCAGTGTTGTCCACTACACTAGCAACAAAACCGTTTGTGGTGTAAACTTTGATTTTGGAAAGTGTTTGAGGGCTTCACCATCGTCCAAACACTTTCCACTTTGCTTACGAGTATCGTACAGAATCAACTTCTCATTACACATAACAATACTTTCGGCGTGGGGACTGATTGTGGGGATGAACCAACATTTATCTACTCGCTGCTGTTTGTCATTTGATGCGGTACATTTCTTTCACTTTCCCAGTTTTGATGTAATGGTCGGAAATGGTTGAACTGGAAACGTTGTACCGTCGGGCAACTTCCCTGACAGTGGTGTGACAATTCTTTACCTCCACTCATTATCTATCCTTGACTTTCTTCTTCGGAACGAAATTTCTCAGACCAGCGACGCACTATTCGTTCTGAAGTTGAGTCTACACCCCATGCCCTCAACATATTACCAAACGTTTTTTCCTGTCGTATGTCCTAGTTTGAACTTTGTGCAACAAGATTACCCGTATATCACGATGTTCTAACATTTTGCACAGAACACTAACACGTGCTATGACACATTTAGCTACACTTTCTATGATATGAAGGGTGTCTGTTGTGGTCACCTTCAACGGGTATTACTCAGGATTCCATCGGTCACGTACATAGGAAGCAGCGAAAGTTGAATGTGGACATCGTGCATTTCGATCATTCATTTCCGAACAGCCTGGTATATATGAGGAAAAACTTTTCAATGATATTCTCTTTCCAAATTTCACTAAAAAATAAATTTGTACCGAAGAACTAGGTAGCTGTAATTCCAGCTATAAAAACTAGTTGGATCTAAAGAACAAACTATATTCTGCTGTTGGTTTATTTACGCAGAATGAGTCATGAAAGTTTTAATTACTCATTTGGTATGGTGCCTTCAGGATTTAGCACCATATCAAGGACCACTTGCTTTCCATACACTCAGTGCTATCAACGTGTAAGGGAAACAACTACAAGGTGATCCAAAAATCCCAGTAGAGCCTGGTACCTTGCAAACCGACAAGGAAATGAAACATCGTAGCACACAAATGTGTAATTGTGGGGAGGAGCTACATTTTGGATTACATATTCAACGTGGCCGCCATCTTGAAATTGTCATATTGGATGAAGGTAATTTCTTTTAAATGACAGGTGGGTCGTGTGGCATATTAAACAACACGAGACCGTTCCCAGGAAAGCATTTCATCTGACCTATCTGTTATGGTGTCGAGTTATCTTTACTGAAAGTTTGCATGGTATTGCTATATGATGTGTTCATTTATCTAGTAGCTCCCTTTTCGTGCTGATAACTCCAAAGTGCTCTGCAACTGTTGACTTTTCTAAATAACCATACTTAAGAGCTCTGACGTGCCCATATAACACGCCCCACATTCACACTTCATTTCATACAGTCCCGGCCTCTGAAGATCAAATTTGTTATGAACAACTGTTTTATTTTCCTATTTGGAACAGAAACACATTATATATTATGCTTGTTAAATTCCCTATTTCATTAATTAAGAATGCCTTTCACAAGTGGCAACACCGCATAACGTTTATCTTGATCGTCCATTCCTGTCTCGTCGTCTTTCTCCGTAAGGTGTTGATGTAGTGCCCTCCTCATATTTTTCATGCTGTATTCATTATTCTGTAAGGTTTGGCAAACATGCGATATTTCTTGTTTCCTTCATCTGGTATTTGCAACCCCATATATATTAATGTGAACATAACTGCCTGTTTTTGTGCCGTATTATGATAAGACTATATTTAAATACAGATCCGTGTGCGTCGGGTTCCTGTACACCTTATGGGCAAATTTTCCATTCGGCATTTCATAAATCAAAATGTCTAAAAGCGGAAGTTGTCCATCCTTTTCCAGTCCATCGTGAATTTAATTCTTTCCTATATACTATTTAAACGAGAGAAATACACATATAGTATACATACGTACAACTTTATTCTAAAATTGATTCCTTGTGTATACTTTCAAACTATGTGTATGCAAAATTTGATGTACGAGGGTAAGTTGATAAGTTCTCAGCCTCACCAAGAAAACAAGTAGATAGCAAGCATTGTTTGGTGGTTTTATTCAACATACTCCTCTTTTAGTGCAATACACTTTTCACGTCGCTGCTGCAATGCCTGCAGGCCAGACAAATAGAAGTCAGAAGATTGCTTTGCAAACCAGGCCTCTGTTCGAGAAATGACGTCATCGGCACCATCGAAATGCGTTCCCTTGAGAACCATTTTCAATCTGGGAAACAGATAATAGTCCGATGGAACCAAATCCGGTGAGTAAGGTGG
>JAGDQP010061239.1:384-12073 GCA_022664845.1 Lepisma saccharinum
AAAGAAAGATTCAGAGGAAGAAAATCAAGTGACAATCATAGAAATTTCACAGACTTTCCAAGGAATTAATCACGATCATATCTACAGAAGCATGAATTGTGGCATTAAATTAAATATCAGTGTTTATAAAGAGTCAAATTTGGCGAAAGAGGTGCATTATGGAACTCCAACAATAGAATTTAATTTTCGATCTCTCCCGATGCATCGAATAAAGGGAATCAAAACTTTTCCCAGTTGCTGTTCGATACTTTCACAAGGAAAAAGTGTGCAGAACAAAGTTATCGATTTTTACGAAAATAGTAACGAAAGTTCAGAAGCCATTACCAACGAAAAATGACACACTGGATAATTGTGGACTCACAAAGTCAGAATAGCCTATGTCAGTGCATAGAGCGATAATGCCTCGATCAATTACTGTGTGCAAAATTCTGTTTTCCAGAAACTTTTAGCATAAAATCCAAATATCTTTGTCATGTCATTCATAATGCCGGTAGAATTGCTTGCAAAGTGTTATCGTATGATGTGGAAAATTTTGTTTTAAAAGTATATGCGGAATTTTCCAACAGTGTACAGAAAACCAGCAAGTTTGTTTCGATTTTCTAGAAATGGAATATGAAGTAGTCTAGTGACATATTCCTTTGCTAAGAGCTGTCGAGAAGTTTATTTTATCATATTCTATTGTGAAGTCGTACTTTCTGGAACTGGGTGAAGGAATCTGCAACAATGTAGTGTCGGAGTTTATCAAGAGTCAAGAACATAAGATGGAAGACGACGCAAGCGGACATGCAAACATTTCAGAATGCTACGTGTATTTTATTCACCATTTTATGACGATTCTAGAAGGAACTATGCTCAAACTGGAGAGCAACTCGTTAACAAGCGCAGAAGCCTACACAATAATGGAAGAACTACGCGTGAAGCTGGAAAGTCGGTTAAAAGATTAGTTCTTTGGCAGCAGGGCAAAATCTTCCTCAAAACTCCTTAAGGATACTGAAAGGCGTAAATTTATCTACGAGTCGACTGAAGTTTATGGAAGAGAATTGGCGTAATTAAAGTAGTACTACAATTATGAAACACCTCCTTTCAAGCATTTTTCAGTAATCAGCACCTTGAGCCAAGTGAACCGACCGATTCGGTTCAATACAATTATTACAGCAGCCGAATCTTGTAACTAGATGTTAACAAAGATGATCTCTAAGATGAGGTTACACTTTTAAATGAACTTCTGGGAAAATTTGATTATAATACCTTCACAAATCCATCTGTCGGCAAAATTTTTCAAAAACTTGGATTTTTATAACTTTACAAACTTGTCGCGAAAATACTGTCAATTTCTGTAAGCAACAGTTACGTAGAATGTGTATTTTCTCTCATGTCAAATTTATGGACAGACGAACGAAACAGAATGTGAGTGAATCTAGTCAATGCGGAACTATGTACCAAGGTGAACAGCAATATGTCGTGCCAACAGTTCAGAGTGTGCTTAGCAAAAGAACAGAAGGGGTTACTAACATGCTGCGCAAACAACAGTCGAGTCGAATCGGCGCACAGTAGGTGCTCGAGTTGAGTCGAGTCGGTACTCAGAACTGTTCGAGTCGAGTCGGTACTCAGAAGTACTCGAGTCGGAACTCACTATATGCTCGAGTCAAGCCGAATCGGCGCTCACTATATGCTCGAGTCGAGCCGAGTCGGCGCTCGCTAGGTGCTCGAGTCGAGCCGAGTCGGCACTCACTATGTGCTCGAGTTGAGCCGAGTCGCTGCGCAGAGAGACTCACCCTACGACTCGGTTACAGTGAATCGAGTTAGAGTGACGACTCGACTCGAGCGTAGAGTAGAGGAGCCAAGCGGATTGACATAACCGTCAGAAAAGTAGTCAGTGGACGATGTCATAGCAATGCAAAATTATTTTACCTCATAATTTATACACAGCTATCTCGGTTTTATACTTGTTCAGTTATTCGAGAACACTTAGAACAACAAATTACTTTGCCAAGGAGATCAATAAACTAACTTCACTTCGACTATCTTGATTTCTAGTATCATTGTTTCGAAAGTGGAAAGAAACAGCAAATAATGAAACTAAATAAATATAAAAAATAATAATAAATTCTTGAAGACATTATTTTCTTAATCAATTCATACTAAAAAGGAAAATAATGTTTTTTGTTTATGCATGCCTAAAAACAAAAGCATGAGGTGCTCTCTTGATACAATCACTTCATAAATTCTTGCAATCACGCAAACCATTCTTTTCTTTTTAGTCATGCAAAAAAAAATATGTATGTTTTAGTACTAATTGATTAAGAAAAGAATGTCTTAAAAAGTTTTTTTTTAGTTATTTCGATGTCAACGACTCGCTCGACTCGGTCAGACTCGAGTCGAGTCGAGTCGGTTCTCACTATGTGCACGAGTCGTGTCGAGTCGGCGCACAGTAGGTGCCTGAGTCAAGTCGGTACTCAGAACTGCTCGAGTCGAGACGGTACTCTGAACTGCTCGAGTCGAGTCGAGTCGGAACTCACTATATACTCGAGTCGAGCCGAGGCGGCGCTCACTATATGCTCGAGTCGGCGCTCACTATGTGCTCGAGTCGAGCCGAGTCGCAGCTCGGAAAGACTCACTCTGCGACTCGGTTACATTGAGTCGAGCTCGCGCGACGACTCGACTCGAGCCTTAGGCTCGCCGCTCGAGCCGAGCGGATTGCCACCCCTAACCCACACCATCGCTCTAGCCCTAGTACTGAGGACCCTGGACTTCCTGCTGGGACTCTGCTCTTCCCCAAGTCCCGGGTTTCTTTCTTTTCTTAATCTCCGATTTTCCGGGTTGGCCAAAAGTAAAAGTGATCACCCTATAATAGTTATTAATAAATTTTATTGCAGAGAAAAATGAGAACATCAGATGTATTACAATCATCCGATATACACGGAAACGGAAACAGAAATGAAAGGTTGAAAGTTAAAAAGTTAGGGCTATACAGATTGCATAATAGTCCACTATATGTAAACAAAGATTGTTGTATCAGTAACATAAATATTCTAACTATCAATTTTGATTTTAAAGGATCCACTTAAGCTTCCATATCAAAGAAAGATGCTATTCTAACAGACAGGCTATGTATATTTTCGTCTTCCATTAGAAGTAATGTATTTTTTTTAATACGCATTAATTTAACTTCGCCAACTTTCTACTAGTCTTGTCTTTCTTTGCAGTGATGAACTTGCCGCTTAAAACTTGTTTAAATGTTGTTGCAAATTTTGGGTTACAAACTTGACACATCAAATTTTGCTGCAAATCGCATATTATAAACCGTAAACGTACAAATGGATTCTCTCTCTGTCTCTATCTTTCTCTCGTATACACTCAGACAATAACACGCAAACACCCATTTTTACTGAACACGCTAAATTAAAAATAAATTGCAGTTCCTGCTCGGGACAATGAAATATGGGGCAATTGCACAGTCAAAAACGAAGCTGCCCTATCCCTGCGGTCTACTAAAGAGATCACTTTGTGTTGCAGTTGCACAGTGCTTTTCGACGGAATCCCACGGTGATGGTTGAGCCGCGGGCTTGTTTAGTAAAGATGAACCAGCAGCGAGGCTAGGAAAACAGTGGAAAAAGTAGACAATCGCATTGCGTTCGATAGTTTGGTCATTTATTTGATTTTTAATAGGGAGAAGAGAAACGTCGCAAACTTGCAAACACGAAGTGATTTTGTATACGTAAGAAGAGGGGCATATTTGGCTTAACACAGAGAAATTATAATGACAAAGGGAATGTAAAGTTAGCAGTGCAGCATCTAATAATAAAAAAAAAGGTGATATGTGATGGAAAATAGTTGAAGAATGTAAATCTAAAAAGAAGTAACAATAAGCTTTTATTTGAAGCTATCAGCAAAAAAAATCAATTAGGCATTGAAATTCACACTTGTAAGAAAGAGAGAGAGAGAGAGAGAGAGAGAGAGAGAGAGAGAGAAAGAAAGAAATATGTAATCACGGGAAATTATTTAAAGGCATGAAAAGTAAATCACGAAAGTGTATGTTATGAGAAATCAGAGAACAAATGGAATATTTTATATTACAAAAAGGGATTGAAATAATATTAATCATGCTGTTACGAAGCGTATTTAAAAAATAATATCGGAAATTGCTCGTCATATTCCTTCTACGTTGTTTTCCGTTTCTATATTTGATTAAACCTAATCGAACCTAGGCCTACCGTAGCAAAGAATTATATACCTAGGCCTACAGTAGCTATAAGAGAAAACTAGAAATTGCATGGAAAGATTAAGAGTAAAAAGATAGTAAAGTTATTACAATGGAGTATCACCTATTATTCTAACCTGGCATTTTGCTAACAGGGCTTTGTTTGGCCCCCATTAAGGATAAGCTAAAGCAGCGATATCCAACGAAAGATGGCAGCAGCCAACGAAAGAGCTATCTTCGTACATGCCTAGTACATTCTTATCGTTGAATGAAATTTCCTTGCTGCTCCTATAAATTCAATCCTTGAGAGTTCAAACTTTCAGTTAAGAAAGTTTATAACCAATTCAACAGCATGATTGATGTCGATTTTTTTATTTTCATTTTTCTTCATTGTTGAAATCGCTTAATTGTTGTTGTGAATATTGAAACCTACGGAAATGAAGCTCTTTCAACAATGAAAAAATAAGAAAACTAAAAATCGGCATCGATCATGCTCTTGAATAGGTTATGAACTTTCTTCCCTGAAAGTTTCAACTCTCTAGGCTTGAAATTGTAGGAGCAGCAGTGAAATTTCCTGTAACAGTGAACATACATTAGATATATACGGATGTAGTGGTGCCATCTTCTGTCGGAGATCACTGCTTTAGCTTATCTTTAATTCTGGTACCAGGATAGAGAGTCCAGGAGACTACACTATTACATTTGAAAAAGTCTGGGCGTTGACTTAAGTTTATGACATGTTTGAAATTGTTAAAACTAGGAGAGGGTTTTCAGTTTATGTAATGTAAAGCCAAAGATAGGGAATGTAAATAACTTTGCCGGGTTTCTTTTGACTTTTAACATCAAATATATTAACAGTAAAGGGTTCTCGACGATTTGGAGGGGTTACACTACACGTCGCGGAGTCTGGCAGAATCCTTGCTAAGAGCTTATTTAAATGCAAGCTTGCGTTGCTTGTTTGCGTGCGATTTGGGTGAGTATCCAACTGAAGTACGTGTTTCATTACGTAGTACGGAGAACACGCAATAAAGGGCGTGTTTCAATTGACTGCTCATCCAAATTGCACGCAAAGCAAGCAACACAAGCTTGTAAGTAGATGAGCTCTAAGGTAGATTCTGAGGCATTCAGTGCGCTATGCTCACCATTTCGAAAACTAGGGTAACGTATGTTTGATTAATTTGAAGCGACCATTTTCCTCCTTTCTCATGTTCTGAATCATGAGCACAACGTGCAATTTGTTCCTGTGCATTATTATTATTAATAATAAAGCAAAGTTCATCGGTATGGTAATATGTATGGCACTCAAAGACTTGTGAAAGCTAAGCCAGTACACTACTCTGCACGATCTGCTATTTACGTCAACAAGCTGCGAACTTTATGCACCAAATTTCATTTTCTTTACTAAAGGAATTTTATATCCGTTCGATTAACTACGCTTACTTTTAGGAAAAAGCTCTTTCAGCTGCAGGATTAATTTAATTGCACCTATCCTTCTCCATGCCATCTAGTGAGCAGATTATAATAACGTCATTACGGCAGTAAGTCAACAGTGTGCAGATGTTTTAAAATTATAACATAATTACCATAAATGGTGTAATTATAAACGTAATGTCTTGTAAATTACTTGTACCACTTTCTTGTCTATTGCTAAAGCAACACTCATGGCTAAAATGCAATACATTTCTATAAATGCAGAAATAAATTCGCGATGTGTAGATACACACATCACCCACGGGACAGCCCCGGGTGGTTCGAGCGTCCCGCGACTAGTCCGTGATGCTGCGTGGAGGACGCGGGTGTCTTTCAGTCCCACGGGATACTGTGCAACACAAAATGGTCAAAGGTCTCTCAAGGTTTCCATGGGTAGCCCGCGGAAGGACTGTCCATGTGATGCCACATCTGTGAAGCTCAATTGTTATGCCACATCCGGGAAATAAAGTATGTCGTTAAAAGCGTCTTCAGTTTTGACTCGTGTGCGTGGCGGCGTGAACAACAATGAAAAGCGTCATTTGACAACTGGCAGTTTAGTGTTGTGGCTAAGCCATAGAAAAGCTAATACGGGGATCTTGATTCGTTTCCCGGGGAACTAATGCTATATATAGTTTTCTTAATAAAATAAATCACAGCCATATTCAATCCACTAGCGGGTGAGGCCTCTCCCCGAAGGGAGGAGTTTGTCTACTGCTCCCACGCTGACCAGACGGGTTGGGAGAGGAGAGCCGAAGCTCTCACTGTGATCGCCACTGTCTTTTAATCACAGCAGCTCCCCAATTGTCCTCACGATGCTGGGTCAACACCGAAATTTTTAAGCCCCCACCGGGAATCAAACCCGGGGCCGTTCGCACTGAAGTCGAGCACGCTGCGGACTAGGCTACGCAGGAGCTCAGTTTTCTTAATATTGCACAGTAAATGTTTATGCATTGAGTACAATACGCTCATTATCAGATCGTATAAAGGCAATAAGCATTGATTAGGTTAGATTACGAAAATCTGGTTCGGTGTTCTACTAACCACGGGATTCACTCCAGTTGACAGCAACGATAAGAGAAATACGTAGGAAATATTTTATTTTCCGAATGAGTCATGAACAAGGAGGAATAAAAAGAGGAGACGCCAAAACGTATCCCTACTTCGAAAACAAATTGAAATCGAAAATAGACGTCGCCCCGCGCGGGCCGCCATATTGTGTTTGGAATAAGATTCAAGTATTGCATTCACAAACATGCAAATAATCAGTTCATTCTTTATACTTTTCTGTGATTTTTAAAATTATTGTCAGTTGTGTTGTATTTGAATGTACAAATACAAGAAGGCGCCCGATGTCACATTTCACATCTATCCAAATATAAAATAGAGTACAAATTGATCGCATGGAGAAAACTAAAAGTTTTTTTTCTGTACTTTAAACTATGTCGTCAAAGTGTTAATTCAAGATTTAAGGGGGATTACTGTTTTATTTTTTCTAAATTATTTTCAATAATTACAACAAAATTGACTAAACGAAATGTCAGTAGTATTCATTATATTTCATTAGATTCCGTATAATTTCGTTAGATTCCGTATAATTTCATTAGATTCCGTATACTTTGAGGAATTGTATTCCGCTATGCATCTTTTGATGTTCGCTCTGGAAGTTCCATCTCTCTTCTAAGAATTAAATTAGACAGACCGGGATATGGTATGCAGACATAAGGAAGGCATTACCCACGGTCTTTCTTAATTCAACATCCCGGCATCCTAGTTTTAGATGCACCATAATAAGGAATTTAACTCCATTTATGGCCTTTAGGCATCTAGAGCTCAGATCAGGATTGAGGAAGGGAAATTTGTCGGCCAGGGCCTATGTTGAAGGTGCATCACGATATTTGTTTGGTATGACTTAGGAAAACCCTGGAAATCAGTCAGGATTGTCGGCCGTTGGAATCGAACCCACAACATCGCGACGGCTACGTCAATGCTCTACCACTGATCTACGACGGCTCGGTATCATAATAACGAACTCCGAATACCGGGTGTTTGAATCTGCGACTGAAATCTCATGAATCCATTACACCGGATACCCGAAGCCGACCAGGAAGCCATGCGGTCAAAGACGCTAGACCAACGAGTCGAAGGTTCAGGGTTTGAATCCCGGCAGGGACATTGATGTTTGTGGATTTTAACTAGGTGTAAAGGGAAGAATTCTGGCAGGCCGAAGTTAAAAGTTACTAGACTGGACCATGTAAAATAAAGTTTACCGAATATCCGGAGTTCGGATCCGAGTGTCGGTTATCCGAAACTCTGATCCGGATCTGGCCATCCCTACCATGGACCTATCACTTTATTCCTTGGGTAATAATATCGATAACATTTCACTTTTAATTTTGACAGGTTTATGAATTTTTATTTGTGCCTTTAGGCAATTTTCACTCAGACCGGGAATAGGAAGGAAAAAAACACAATCACGCCATTTGCATTGTGTGAGAAATAACCTGAGTCAAAATGAACCGTCGCTGCCTTCGTTCCCATAACCTTTCAACGTTCTACTAACTTAGATAGCACGTTGGTTTGGTATTGGATGACTTTGGATTCCTTAGTAAGGGTTTAATATTACTTCCTTGTCTTTCGATAATCACTTATTGGTTTCACTGTCATTTAGAGAAATTATATAAACAGATCCTTTTCTTGTTTCGATAATCTTTAAATATTGGTAACCAGAATTTCTACAAATATAAATATTTTTCATTGTCCAATGTTTATTATGCTAGATTTTTTCATTCAAACGCACTTGGAGTTAATTTAAACGTTCCCTAATAAACAAACGTAAATATAATAACATATGATTTAGAATATTATGAAATATTTTTGTACGGTGTACATAAAACAATAGGGATTTCGTGTTTTGTTCCAAATGCAAGATGGCGGCCATTTTAGCTGGAGAGTTTACGGGAAGCCATTTTAGCTTCAACATTTGGCAGCCTGGGCGTCTCTTTCTATTTTAATTCCTCCAAGGTCATGAATTGTTTAACTTATTTTTGGGAAATGCGTGCAATTTCGAAAATTGCGTATTAAAAATAAGAAAGGGGATCAATTATGTATAAATCTACAAAGAAAAGAGGGTCGTTAAACATGTTATTGTTTATTCCTACGTTCCAGTTAGCTATCACACAGGAAAATCACTGTTAGTAATTTATCACTGCAATGCCTTGTTTACATTTCCAACATCTTGGTGAAGACGTATGTTGCTGTAGACGATCATGGTTGGAGTGCAACGCCCGTCTCTACAGAAATTGCCGAGTACTGTTATTGCATACCCTCTTTCTCTTTAGATGTTGAAGTAATTTGAAGTTGTTCTTCCCTGACACCAAAGTATTTTCTTGAAACCCTGTGGAACAGAAAATTTGTCTCGTCGACATTGAAGACTCTACTCGGGTATTCATAATTATTATTATGAGTTCAGATTCAAGGTTGTTCGACAGTCCACCAAACCATTCGCGTATTATTTTTTTCTTCCGAAACGGCAGCCCTGCCGTTGCTAATGGTTTCGGCCTTCTTCGTAGATAGACAAGGATGTCGTCCCATAAAAGACGCGAACCAAATTTTTCTTGTCCTTCCATGCTTGAACGATGTGCTCCTTCCTGAAGACTGTACAATTTGTTGAACAGCGTCCAATAAATTACATTTCTTCAAAGGAAATCATCTCTTCCCCATGTTGATCGCCGGTTCACCTTCTTCTTTTTGATAACACAGAAATGGTGTCCGGACAAGAACAGTCTGAATTTTCTGACGTTCGGATAATTTATAATTTAAAGTTGTTAAATGAGCCCGGTACGTTTTCGATACCTGCCTTTGGGACATCATATCGGACTTCACCTTTTGAAGAGCTTCAGTCAAAGCAGATAACGAATACTGATATCGTTTCATTTTTATGACAAATTTGATTTTGCCTTTTGGAACACTTTCTTTGTTGGGGTGATAATTTTGCCCACTGTCCAGATCTAAACAGTAGTTAAAGAAACTTGACATACACTGGAAAACATTTCTTATGAAAATCTTATATTCTGTTTACTAGCCTGTAGTCTACACACACTGCCAGTGTGCGAATTAGGTTATCTTCCCAGGCGGGGATAAAATACTTAATATTGTTTACTTGTAACTCACAGGAATATCATTGATAACTTTTCATGATGTTATGATAATTTGGGGTATATGATTCAACTTGTCTTCTATACCAGAACATGATAGTACAAATTCCGATCCTTAACTTGACGTTATCCCATGCAAATGAAGAAAATTCTCTTCTCCCGAGATTCAGCACTGTATGATTTACTATAATATTAACATAGAGATTGTAAACTGTTTCCGTTCTCTTTACGATCAATAATTATTTACCTAGAGTGCTCTCTTTGATAAAAGATTGGCAACGCTTTCGATATACTCGGGATATGAATTTGAAATATAATATGTACTGTAAATTGTATGTAATAAACAGCCTTAATATAGTCGATACTCTTCCTTCTTTGCAATACATACCACGTTATCGCTTAATATGAAATACAGAACAATTTTCAATAAGAGAGGTATACATACCTCTATGAAACTTACGTTTCGCTTGACTGTATATGCTAGGTAGATTTTGAAAGGTATTCTTCTTTGTAAGGCAAGAGTCTGGCTCCTAACTCCGAAAAATGCGTTGTCAAGAATGGATTATACCTTCCTAAAATATATATTGTCGCTAGCAAAGCGCTAATTTCGGTACTGCTGAGAAGTGCACAAGTACACGTGAATGTATCTATGCTAGACTTTCACTGCTTTTAGCGATTGAGAGGTGCAAATGAATATAAAGTTCATAAATTAACTATCTGCATTCCTACAGATTTTGTCCTCCAGGGACCAGAATATCTTGACTTTTCCATGATTCTTGCGACAGCCCTAATAATTTCCCAGGTCATAACCTAACAGCCGAGAGCTATTTTTGATACAACCCTCGGTACTTTTTGGTTTTTATATCTCTCAAATTTCCAAGTATTTAGAAGAAGTATCCACATTTACCCCACTGCTTTTTTGGATACCCATAAAATTTATTGTGATTCTCACAACAAGAATGTGAGTATTGCATTAAGTTTTATAAACATTAAAGTACAAATGTTGTGACTCGACAACAATTTTATCCATACAACACCAGAAATAATGTATTTTCCAAAATAAGACAAAAAACAACTTATTGGAGAAGAACAAAAGTACAAATTTCACCCACTGCTGTCACGTTTGTTACTGTGGCGATGAACTGGCGAGTACCATAAGCTATAGAGTTAGTTAGTCTGCTGTCACATAAATAGCAACAGTGACTTTAACATAAAAAAGAAACAAGAAATATGCTTACAACATAAAGTGGAATACTATGAACAATCAAATCTTAATTATTCATAAAAATAGGAGTGTCACTTTTCTGAACTAAAGAAAAGGCTGTAAATACAGAAGATGATTCATTGTAAATTCAAAACCCGAAATCTGAAGAAGAAGAAGCTTTTATCTTTAAACAACTGTCTAGTTATTGCAGCTAAATATCACAGAGAAAAAGTGGATCGTTTGTTTCTTTACCAACACAATTTACATGGAACCAAATGTGACCTTTTCTACATGCAACCCACTTTTCATTGGTAGCACAGTCTTTCATTAATAGGCGACTCTGTCTCGTAATAAGTTATACATTCAGTGGTTGTTGATGTAAAACACCAGTAGCTATCTCTTTTGCCATCTCTGCTTGATAAATAAAATCCTTTAGCTTTACTTCTACAAAATCGCTTATTTGTCTCTTTTCAAATTTCTCTCTCACTGTTAGATGTAACAATGTAATCGTCAACTAGAAAATATATTGCGCGTTTTTCACTTAATTACAGTTTGTTCTTTGCTTTTCTAAACGAATTGACATTCTTCACGTTGCACAATACATCGTGTTAAATTTAGGGATTGGAAATTTGTACACATCAAATTAGGACTCTATTGATA
>JAGDQP010061240.1:1302-12073 GCA_022664845.1 Lepisma saccharinum
ATCAGACAACTGAATATTAATTTGCAGATATGGATTCAAATAATCCTGGTACAAGTAGCAATGGCTACCAATGAATCGACGAAAATTGTGACTTAGCTTAAACTCAATCACAATAATCCGAATACAAATATACATTCGTCCCGTATAGAAATACACCTTCGTCCCCTATATTCACACAAATCCACCTGCCGGTTCAATTTGCTCAGGCCTTTTTCTTCGTTAAATTACAAATTTTCCCTCCATGTGGGATAACAATCAACAGTAACAAATTCTTATTCATTTCTTTACAGGAGAAATTCTTCGAGAGGAGAATTGAAAAAAAGAAATAGTGAAATGCCGAAACAAAACACAGGCATTACAAAGTCAAGAGGTAATCTGAGTGTGACACATAGGGTTACCACCTGTCCCGTATAATACGGGATATCCCGTATTTTGGGTAAAATTCACGCGTCCCCTATTATCAGTTGTTGTCCCGTATTATCAGTAGTAAATTCACAGACATATCGATACTTTTAACAAATAAATAGGAATGGTCCTCTTTTCCAACTGTTGCTATGGAGACTAGCGAGCAGATTCTATTCACATTCCCAGGCCCTAAGATGAGTCCTGGGTATAGGGATATAATACTGAAACCTTGTGTTTGCTCTAGTTGATAGCGCACTACAGAAAATGACTGTCAATTCAATACTTTGGCCACTTTTTCCGGAACGACCACACTTTTGCCTTGAGTCAACATGGTTTGTTGTGTTATTTCGTTGATTCAACACTGTTATAGTGGTAGCATGACACTGCCATTGAGTTGAATCATCATTGACAATACATCTATTGCGCTGAATCATCGAAATCAACACTGTTTGTTGTGTTTATTCAAGACCAAAACGGTGGTCGCCCAAGGACACTCAAAAGTGTTGAAGTAATACAGTCATTTTTACATTCTTTCTTCAGTTCACAATGGTTCGTGGTGTCACCAAATCTTAGAACGTTAATTGAACTCATTTCCCGACGTCATATAATGATGAAATTTTGCAGATCGACGTAAGTCCGGTGACAATACAATATTCCATTGTTACTTTCATATATTTCTATATTTTTAAAAGTACATTTTAATATTTTTTTAATTCTCAACTTCTTTATCCTACAATAAATACTAGCCTAGGTTTTCCTGGTTGCATAACACTTTAGGATTTGTGTCACAAAACATTTAGCTTGAGAAAATGTATCCGAACATCGAAATAACTAAAAAAAAATAATAAGAAACTTTTTAAAGACATTGTTTTCTTAATCAATTCGTACTAAACAGTAAAAAAATAATTTTGTTTATGCATGACTAAAAAGAAAAGAATGGGACGCGTCATTTCAAGAATTTATAAAGTGACTGTATATGAGGCTTTTCTTTTTAGGCATGCATAAACAAAATTATTTTTTTTACTTTTTAGCACGAATTGATTATAAAAGAATGTCTTTAAAAAGTTTATTATTATTATTATTAAAGTACAGATACTAACGTTAGGAAATTGAAATATCTATTTTCCGCCCATCAGTGCTTTTGGGGTGTGAGCGTTTGCAAGCAAGACGTTATCTGTGTGTAATTGATTATTATGGAAGTTTTAAATTGTGCGTATAGCCACATAGTAGTAGAGGGCCTAACAAGCTACTTTTATTTTAATTTATTTCAGATTTGTCCCGTATTTTTTCCTATTATCCCGTATTTTTTGCCGAGTGTCACATAATTCATCCATCAAAAGGTGGCAACCCTAGTAACACACGCCCTTACGCATTGTGTTCTTGTACTCACGTCATCCCTTGATTTTACACCACGTTCTGCATTTTACACATCCGAAATTAAGAAAGTAACAACGTTCGAAGCATATTCAACGCAATATAACAGAAGTAGCTAAGATAAAGAATTACTCATATTAAGATTCAATTAAGCTAGATTCCGTGTACAAAATGACTATGGAAGATAACGTCCTATGCTAAAATATTGTGCAAGGGTATAAATAGACAAAAATAGCTAACTGGTGAAACTGACTATTCCTGGCAGCTAACATACTTTCGCTTTTAACAGCAGTTATTTTAGTGCAGCCGCTCCCCAACGACGAGTCACCACGTTAATGGAAAATGATTACAACACCAAAATGATTTCTTTGTCCCTTGAAAAAAATAAATTCAACATTCGTCTCAATAGCGTAAAAGGTTGAAAGTGTAGATAACTGATCTGCTCATGGCATAAAACTGTCAAGTAGTCTCTTAGAGTGCAAGGGCATGGGAAAATTGATTATAATTTTGTAAATAAAGAATATATTTGTTTTACCCAGCTCTCGAAAAATAATTTAGCTATACTTGTACGTAAAATTGGAAGTAGTCATGTCACAAAAGAAAGCCATTATATTCTTTGCACGTACATAATATTTGATCACAAGTGTTGGTATTTATAATTTTCACAAGAATTTATAGAAAATAACTTATTGTTTACTAACTTGATCTTTACAATAACTACAATCAATGTTCAAAATTCTAACTAGGCTTACCGAATTCAAATATAATGTACACGATATGCAAAGAATAAGTTAGTGGTCCTAAGTGTGTATTATGTACGCAACTTCGAGTTTTACGAAGCAAGTATTACTTTATATAAAGTGTCATTTATTAACATAATGCCACTTCAAACACTTTCAAGTTTAACATTCGTCCCTGAGAACTGAAAATGCAGAAAAGAATCAATGGGCATGGCATGCCCGCGTGATAAGTTAAGGCAACGTTAATTAATAAAATGATTTTTAAGAGGAACATACATCTTTTGTCATTATAATGTCATTTCTTCTTTAACGAACATATAAATAACATTTTATATGTTCATGAAATGAACATAAAATAAGGTTAACCCACACGTGCTTGAAAAACGAACGAAACAAGCCAGCGAGCTAGTAGAATATAAGTCAGCTAAAGAGTTAATCCTCATATATTTGAGCTATAAAAAAAACGTAATATATAAATGTTCGGTCGGAGAACGAGTTAACCCACAGATATTTGAAATCAAAGAAAACATGCCACCAATCGAACGAAATGTATAAGTATTCAACTAAATAAGGAATTAATCCCATACATACTTGAGAACGAAGAAAACCAGCATAGGTGTTGAGTCACATAAGAGGCTAACCCACACGTACTTGAAAAACAAAAGACAACAAACTAGCAAACAAACGGAATGTACAGGTGTTTGTTGATGAAGCATAATTATATGGCATAATATTGGATGCAGGAATAAACAGTTACCTACAATATTTACAGAGCACGCAGGTCTTCATCGTTAGTTTCATGCCCATATTTCAATTCTGATCCCAGTGTGGGTTAAACCCCTTATCGCCAACCTGGAAGTTTTGAATATAGATTCTTTCGATAATAGCACTGACAATATCTTACTCGCAGAGATAAGAAAGGAAGGAAGCTCTTCATATTTTTTTTCTACCATATTTGCAACTTGTCTTCATTAACAAAGGAAAAACAAGCATTAAAAGAAAAATCATGATTTTTTTCTCTTGAAATAGGTATTTTAAAGAAGAAAGATGTTTCCAACACTGCTAGTGACCGTAAAGGTTATCACTAATTGCAAAGGACCAGCAATCCTCCCTCATCTTAGCGAATTTAATGGAACGGAAGGTGCAAGATTGGCTATAAACAGTCTGATGGGTGATATAAGGAAGTTTCTTGTGCCTGTTTACTGGATCTTTGTGATGATATCAAACATTTTATATACAGACAGTTTAAAACAGGAATTGCTAGTTAAGCTTTTTCTACTTAAAAAAACGTAGATTTTTTTAAAAAAAGAAATAGATAATAGCATTCTTCGTAAGTACTGTTGCAGCTGTTTTGGGCGCAATTATAACTGTTATTGTTACTCGTACTAAAGCGTCCTTAATTACAAAGAGACAAGATCACAAAAAGAACTTTACAAAATGAAGCACATAAATTGCCTTTTTATGATTTCAGATTCACTGAGACTTATTATAGAGGAATCGAAAAACCTTGTAACATGATTTCGGGTACCGTACAAACATTTTATTAAGAATTTCTGCACGAATAAATAGGTGGCATGATAACAAAAACGTTGATCACGATGTAGCAATATTTCGTAAAATATTGTTGTTGAAGAGTTTTATGGTGTCTGTATACATTCACCATATGGCAAAGGAACTGGTACTGTTAATTATAAGGTTAATGTTTGATAAAATTAAATAAAATATCTGTTGGTAGAAAGGGTAAAGAATGAAGAGAATTTTATAATTTTGAAAAATTTATAATGTTTAGAAATATATCCAACACCAATAACGTATAACTATAATAAGTTATGGTATTAGAATAGTTGCCGACATAACTTATAGGGGGAAAGTACGCATAAAATATTCAGAAATGAGTTACTTGTTAAAAATTATCTGTTTAAATTCGTTAAATTGGTACAATTTAATATCAGAGAAAATTATTTAGCATTCTGACTCTCACTTCTCTTACCTTTAACAAAAATATCGATAATTAATCGTATATAAATATAAAGGGGTGCGATCAAAAAGTTTCTGGACTAACAAGAAAGGCGTGGGTACATTGATTACACAAGTATATATATTAATTCTTCATATTTTATGGCAGTATTTATTAAATTCTACATATTTTGTATAAACATTTATTAACTCTTCATATTGTACTTTTATTTATATAACGGTGTACTTATTTACTATAAATTTCCTGTTGATATACTATTTATGACATATTCAGAATTGTGACTTTGATCATACCATTTGTTTTAGTTTTAAAGTTATTTTTTATTTTCTACCCTTCACTTAACTTACTTAAATCCATTACGATATAATTTCTTCTATTTGGATGTAGACTGTAACATTTATTTTCGCTGATACTATCGGTATTATAACAAATGAAGAGCACAGGGAAAGAAAGGTCTGAATGACCATGAAAAGTGATTTCTCTTAAAACGTATTTTAACCTAATTTATTTAATATTCTAAAAACCGCTATAACTCACGAGTTATTTGCGCTTTTAGATTGAAACTTGCTCAGCGATTAGCTATCATTGTGTAGTACTTGTTTTTTAAAAAATGGACTTACTCTGTATTCTTTAAATTCTATATCCTCCTCTCGTACCAGTTCGATTGTTTTTCTGTTTGCTCCTCTCACGAACGTGATGTTGTCCTCGTCTCTATGACATTTCTCCTTAATTATACGCACTCTCTTTCTGATTTCCAAACATCATATATTGAGTAAACAATGAAAAGACTGTAATTCAGTGATTAGAATCATTGCCTTTGAATTAGAACCGGACAGACGGCGCTTTTTCGAACTCTCTTACATTGACCATCCTGACTGAGGGTTTATCGGATTCGCTTCACTCCCATAAGGTATGGCACATAGAATAATAGGGCCCTGGTCGGTACGTTCCCCATGCTTGCTCCTGGGAGAGTGATTATTGAGAAACGTGATCCCTTCAATATGCAACGTGCTTCGGCAATAGGAGTTTATCCAATCCATAGAAACCAAATTTAAGAAAACAACAACTAAAGATATGCAGATATTGCAGGACAACCCATTTTATTCAACGCTGTACATTGTCAAACCAATGAAAATAAGAGCATCAAATTCCTTGTAAAAGATCATAAGCATATAAACAAGCCTTCTTGCATCATATCACAGTTTATTTTTAGCTCCCGAGTTAGAGCGCAGGTTTTTGAAAGAAAAAAAAGAAAGAGAGAGAGAGAAAAAGAGAGAGAATGCCAAAGAATAACACTTGAGGAAGTGATGTTGCATGGCTAAAGAAGCAACGCAAATGCAACATCACTTCTTATGGATGTGCAAAGGTAGATGAGCTAAAAAAAAAGAGAGAGAAGTACGCCATCAAAAGGAAGAAGGAAATGCTGTACAAGAAGAGGTAGCAAAGAAGATAAGAGAACAGCGAAGAAAAGAAAAGGGAAATAGAGGAAGAACGGGCAATTGACACAAAGGAGAAATCGAAGTGGCTGTGCGTATAGGATGGTTTCCTCACGAGTGCACTGAAGGAATCGATGTTTATTCAGAGAGACCCTGCCTGCATCCGCAAGGGATAAGATGGTATAAAGAAGAAGAAGAATCGAAAGAAAAAGAAGATAGGAAACTAGAAGAAGTTGGATTTGCAAAGAAAAAGAGAAAGAAAGAAATCATGAAAGAGGCAAAAGGAAGAAAGACTAAAAGAAGGACTCAGAAGTGGTTATTGAGGCAGTACAGAAGCGCGTTCCATCTCCACCTACAAGCTCGATGACCAACCCAAAAGAGTTCTTCTGCATGCTATTTGAGAGATGCTTCTTTTTTCTCCCGAGAGAATACCGCATCTTTTAAGTTAAATAACCTAAGTGATAATGGACGTCGTTAAAGAAAATTTGCACTTTGTTTATTCAAGCTGCCCACGTTTCAATTAGGACGATGAACTCGTCAAGAAGTCTTTCATAGCACTGCTTAATGTGATGTCTTTCTCTTTTACATAACACAAGTATTAATTAAAAGTCGTCTGCGGTCGGCCAAGCTTAGTTATTCTTTCTGTAGTCTAACTTTATTGTTACTAGTTAAAACTGTTCTGAAATTGAAGGGATAAGTAGAAAAACGGCTCATGCCACATCCTAATGAAAACTGACTTCTTACTTTAGACAGACAGTTTTTGTCCTCTAACGTTTCCTCACTCCTCAGGTAATGACTCTGTCTGTGGCGTGTGCCCTTTTTGCAGTAAAATGAATGCCACAGGTACAGTCACCAGGGGAGGAGACGCCAGAGAGCAAAAACTGACTGTCTAAAATAAGAAATATGTTTTCATTGAGATGTGGAATGTGTCCTTTTCCCACTGAGCGCTTTAATTATTTTTTTTTAACAAATCTAGTATAGAGTCTAGCACAATGGCTAAGTTAAGCTAACCTAACAAACCAGAGGGAAAGAAAACATGAAATTCAACCCCAAATATTCTGTGAAGGGGCAATGTATCCTTAATGTGAAATTGAACCATATTTTGTTTTAGAAACGTTTCTATAACTTAAAACAATGACCAATTCAATAGTATTGATATTTTTAACAAACTACCATTCGTATTTATGTTATACTCCCAACTAAGTTATTAATATAATAGATTTTAATGTCGTCATTATAAGTGGGAGAAGGGGCAATCGCAACGAAGAGGTTCTGTTTCTGACAAAATACCATCTCGTCATTTTCATCGCGAAAAAAAAAAAACGATGACATTACCTATAATTGAGATAAGGAGAAATAAATCATAGTCAGTTTTGTTACAGAATGATTCAAAGAAAAAGTTCAACATTTTTTTATCATTGGTAAATGACTAAGTAGGTACTTGAATTTTCAAAAACCTTTTGTCATTCGTCGTTGTTAATGAAAAAAATGGGATTTTAAAAATCGATACTTAGAAAGTGTATATGGTTTCAAAAAATTAGTGTTGTAAGATGGGAAGAAATGATCTCGCGTTTGATAAGAAGTAATATGAAATGACAATCTACTATCTGGTAATGTCGAACAAATATTTAAAAGTATTTTAATAGTATTCAATGAGGAGAAACATATGTATATATAAAGTACTTAACAATGAAAGTGTGTGTTTGATATCATAGGTCATAATCTGTCATCATAATTAATATTATTTACATATAGTTTTGGGAAATCCAAACAATAAGCAGTTATTGACTTTGTACAAGTCAGTGTGTCTACAAACAGATTTTTCTTGTATATTCGCTTTAGTTTAAAATTACATTAATCGTACCCGCGAAAGTAGTGTGTTTCGCTTGACCCTCTGTCTGCGTTCAGCACACAAACACACAGAAAAAAAAAATCCAGGGCGAAGCATTTACAGACATATACAGGAACCAGTTTTCATTAGAAACATCAACTCATAGTTGGTGTTCCGGAAAGTATTATCTTGGAGCCAGTGATTCAACATTTCATCCTTAACTACATGTTTAACCATCTTCATTCGTTCCAGTATTACCCTTTTTATTGTTTTAGTAACTTGCAATATTTCGTTTTTCATAATCTCTATGAGCTGCATTCGTTTTCTTTCTCTTCCCTTTAAGCTACAACCATACCTTTAATTTCATCTTTTAATAGTTAATTTGTGCGTTACCAATGTCCTAACCAGTTTCACTTCCATTTCTTTATTATTTTTAGTGTTTATCTTCTCTCTCTCCGTAAATTCGATACCATCTGTTCGTTACCTATTATCCTTCATATCCACATCTCGATAGCTTGTCACCTTATGTAACCGACAGGGTACTTATGTTGCATATAGACAAAGAATGTCTTTGATTGCTTCATTTACATCCGCGTTAGTGGGTGGGCATATCACCTAAACTCGATGGAAAATCAAATGCAGTTTTGCTGTTTGGTAGGTAGATTGACTGAGAGTCTGAAACAAGTCTTCCGCTTGCCGGGAAAATGCTCTGAAACTGAACTATCAACAACAGCACCAACTTCTCTGTATATAGGCCTAATTGTCCCTTTAGGCTTCATCTGAGCCGCCTTAACTCTGCACTCTGTTACAAACGGTAACACTTTACAAAGCAGTAGATAAAAAGATAAAGATAAATTGAATTTTATGGGCGGTAACAGCCCTATGTCCTACGCCCGTTCCGGCAAAGCAGTAGAGATTCTTATTGTAAATCTAAATGGCAGAGCTGTGTATTTAATTATTTCTTTTCCTTGTTTGAAATTCTAATACTATTCCTACAAATTCAATTCTCGTACTTTTAGGGAGAACAGAAAAGGAGAGTGTCACCCACAAATTCTCAAGCACGCCTCCCAATTAAACAATGTTTAAGGTTTAAAATTGATATAAATTTTTCCAACTCTGTTTGCATCCCCTAAATAAAACCCTGGGATATAACCCTGTTCGCTATTGCCCCTGCTCATATAAAGGTGTTAAAATTCATATATGAATTACGATAATATCGCATTATCATAGCCCCTACTGCTAGAGTGCTAGGTAACCATTGAGCGCATGTCGCTGTGTATATCCCTTCTTCTATATACTAAAAAAAGGGGAATAGCGAACAGTGCCGGTAATACACAATTTGTGTACGGAGAGAAAACGAGCTTTCGTAATCACAGATAACGTTGTTTCTGGGTGACCACCATTGCCCTCGTAATCTCGATTTAACATGTCATCAAAGTTACATTACAACCAGAGCACCTCGTCTGCTCAATTTTTCTAAGAGATTTTAGTCCAAGTTGAGTATTTAGAAGCCATTCTTGGCTGGAAAGGATTCTTGAAATATTTTTCTTCACGATTCAAACATGATAATTAAACGTCAATACAATAAAATAATATTTAAAGGAAAATTGTAAATAACTCTTCGTTCCTGCAATGCTATTCGTATGGAAGAACAAACGAAAAGCGGAAAGCGAAGGGTGCGAGTGCTGGTGCTGCCACCATTGGAATAGTTTGGCAGTGAACAACCCCATTAACCCAATCAGTATACGTCAATTTTCCTATGCTTATACAATATTAAACAACATTGTGTTTATTTTACTTTCTTTTTCTTTTTTTACATTTGAGTTTTAAGCTTAGAAGTATGAAAAAGTGCGCAAAAAGTTAGGATATTTTCTATATTTTCTTGTCAAGATAACTCTTGCACACTACTTGTTTAAATAGGTTTTCAGAGTCACTATTCTAGTTCCTCTTTTGTACATTTTGTTCTCAACATGTTCTGATCAAGAGAAGAGCAATCCTCTTTTGAATTTCTTATCATTTATATATTTAGTTACGTGCAGACAAGTTACGAATATATTGTGTTGTTCTTTCCTAGGAAGTCACTGAACCCGTTCCTCCTTATTGTAGTCGTAATGTAAGAATCAAATATGGCAGTAGTAGATATGAAAGTTTACTTGTCAACATTTTGATTATTGCCACTAAACATACTCTTTTAGTAGTATTTCCGTTATTTTCTCTGGTATATATTATGAAGATAATGAAACTCAATTAAAAGAAGCATGCTGAAAGTTTGTTTTCAATGTAAAATATCTATCGCCTCAAATAGGTCGTAATTCAAATATCTGAAATAAAATAGAATCGTGATATTGAACTCGTAATTCCAACTCCTAGTAAACTTTAAATTGAGAGACTCACATGTGACAAAGACATTATCAAATGAGTGAAATTAAATGAATCGCTAACGCAGCTTTTCCAACCAACCATAAACGCAGATATTTCAGCCAATCACAAGCACGGATTATCTAGCCAATCACTAACGCAGATTTTCCACCCAATCACAGACGCAATTTTCCAACCAATCACATACGCAGATATTTCAGACAATCACAAGCACGGATTATCCAGCGAATCACTGACGCATACTTTTCAGCCAATCGCAGACGCAGATATTTCAGACAGCTATAAACACGGATTATCTAGCCAATAACTCACGCAGATTTTCTAGTTAACAACAGACAGCCTTTCCAGGCAATCACAGACGCAAATGTTCGAGAAAATCACTACCACGGATTACCTAGTCAATCACTGACGCAGAGTTTCTAGCTCTAGCCAACCACAGACACAGCTTTTCCAGCCAATTGCAGACGCAAATATTTTAGACAATCACAAGCACGAATTATGTAGCGAATCACAGACGCATCTTTTCCAGCCAATCACAATAGATAGACTAGAATACATAATTAAAAAGTTACAAATTTTGAATTGGAACAAACCATTCAGAACCTAGTATTAACAAACTAATTTCCCA
>JAGDQP010061241.1:0-12073 GCA_022664845.1 Lepisma saccharinum
TGTAAAGAGTCATTTACTTAATTACAAAATCCGCTGGCAATATTTCATTTTGTTTAGTTGTTCGTTTGTTTTCAATTTACCCAAGTACAACCATCCACTCTTTCCTCACTATGTTCATTCAACAAATTGGGAAGGATGATAACAAGTAATTATTTTTTTGTGTTATTATTGTTCCTGTCACCATGCAGTTCCCTTACTCCACAAGAGATCATTTACTAGATTTGCTACAGTGATACACAATATTAACTATGGAACGACTCTTTTTTTCTTTACGAACTTCAATGCAGCGTATATTCTTTTGTATTGAATTCAGTTTGATAGTGTATATTCCATTACGCTGACAAAAAGTTTAACCCAGAAGCAAATTAATTGAAAGTTCAAAATTAACTATCGGTTCCTAGCTTTTTGCAAGTACTTATTTTTTTTACAACAATTTTTAGACTGAAACAAAAATAAATCTAACCTTTTAACAGTTTCTTCAGTTTTATTCTTCCTTTCGATTCCGTAAACATGTAGACTATAATAGAAATCTCTTAACAAAATACACACATTTTCTATGACAAATATCAACGCCAAATGCTATCGGCAAAAATGGCCTTCGTTCTTATCTTACTGTCAGAAATAGCTTTTTCGTTGCACTACTTGTATGATATTTACATAAAAAATAAATGTTCTGGTCTTTTCTTCTTTGACAGTTCCTAAATAAAAGCTGAGTAGTATAAAGAACGACATTAGTTTAAAGATAGTTAGATGGAAGTTATAAATAATGCTTTAGATAGTTATGTGCAATAATTTTTTTCTTTCGTTGAATTATTTTATTTCTTCTCATTAATTTCCGTCACTTTAAGAACTATGAGTTACGCACGGGATTTTGAAAAACTGAGTTAAGTCTCATTTCATACTTAAGATAGTTTTTTTTACCTTTGGAGTTTAACTTTGAGCTTTATTTAACTATCGATTTGTAGGTTCTGATAGCTAATTTCGATATCATATTTTGCAGGATAGATTGTGCCCGAATACAGCTGAATTATACGTCTGACTACAGCCATCTACACAAAACCAAAATTATTTTTTTCAGAAAAAAAATCCTATGCTTGCTTATCGTAGAATGAATATCAATTATCTATAGTCAACGATAAGTTTTCTTACGAAAATTGCACGGAAAAAATGATCTTGAATTGCTTTACTAAAGAAAACAGCAAACATAAAAAACGAGAGGTTTGACAAATTGATTTTCTACAACTCAGATTCTCGTATGGAGTGATATGAACAACGAGTTTAAACTGTTTAGACCTCCCCCCCTTTTAGACACTGTATATACGCGCCTTTAAAAAGAGTAAGCAGATGAATACCTTTCAAGTACCTTAAAAACGTTGTCCGAAAATATTACACTATTACAAGTATTTTTTTCTTCTTCATTATTTCCATCGACAGGAGTAAACCTAAAGATAAAGATGGCCAAAATGTAAGGACTCACTTCGCTTCATTCCATTTCGATAGATACTGAAAGAAAGACCTTAAACCTATTATTGAATCGATGTATCACTTATATATTCGATGGAAATGATACCTCCTGCCGCACGAAGCATCAACATGTTGCATGAAAGAAAGCAGACCTTGTATAACGGAGGTTATTCAACATTATAATACGTGCAATGCTATCTACATTGTACAATCGAATTCCACTGGCACGTGAGTTTACGTAAATTTGTTCCAACAGCGGTCTTATCTCAAAGTTGCGTTTATTATAGCATTTTCTCAATAAGCGTGTGTATTGTTTATAAAATACCAAAGGTTACAAATGATTCTCATCTGACATCGAATTGATAATTAACTCAACCTGAAGGGTACGTTCCTTCCAAAGAAATATATAGTAATTATCAGTGAAATGTATACCGTATGTTGTATTTAAAGGACATCGTCATTAAATATACATCCTTTCTGACCCTGCAACACTAAGTATATTATTCAGTAGCTTCAAGCCTCGTGAGTAGCTATACTACATTACTTGGAATACGGACAGAAAAGTGGCCATATCGACTGACTTATTGTCACGTTTTCTCAGTGAGGTGCCGAGAAAATACATAAACCTAACAATGGTTACTAATCGATTAAATGCGTGCAATACAAAGGCTTAATTTCACATATTTCGTTTTATTATCAACTGACTATTCAAATACGAATGCAGGAAAACAGAAAATAAGTTTCACGACGTCTGCTTAGTACTTCGATAATAAATACCACTGGGTTAATTACTTTGGGGTTATGCTAAAAGAAACTGTAATAGTAATTTCAGAATTGCACGTTCGCGTTAAATGAGTACGTAAATTCGTCGTCATATGAAAGGGTTTTGGAGTTAACTGCCAGTGCGGACTCAAAAGTGATTACGATACCCACTTAAAACGGCACGTTCTAACCGATGGAAGGAATTGCTATAACCGAGTCAATTTATATATATATATATATTATTATTATTATTATTGAAAGGTTCCTGAAGAAAATTATTTTATCTCGTATTTATGGTCAATCAGATTATAAAGTACGAGTACCATTACAAGTTGTGAAAAGAAATACGCGATTGTATTCTTGTAACTTGAAGAGAAAGGAAATTGGCTTTAAATAAAGAATTTGTGGAGTATATAATAGATATATTCAACGCGACCAATGATCTTAGATCAGCCAAGGTCTATTGCTAATTGTCAATTCAGTGAGAGAGAGATTAGCCTTTCTTTTCGTTAGTTGCTACACAACAAACGCCATCAAGTCAAAACGTCACGTTTTGGTATTCAAACCTTGATTTACCTTGTGAGAAAGCACACATGTGTAACATCCTTAATTGGAGACAGAGGAATTGGTAGTTATCTTATCTGTCCGTAACAGTAACAGCTACTTACACCAGTCGAACCAGTTACTTGTCTTTCGGGTACCTAATTAGTCGATGGATAGCAACTTAATTTACAATTAGAAGATAAACGTTAATAGTCTTTATGAAAACAAAAAAAGAAGCAAAGAAGATGTAGCTTGTAACTCTTTATTTATTAACATCATCCAACAAATAATTGTTTACAAACCAAAGCCTTTAACGATAATTTCTTTTTATTACTTTTTTTTTTTCAACTCAGGATAGCTTCATAATCTATTACAGCAGTCATTGTGCGAACACAATCTGTTAAGAAACTGACAGAATAGTCTGACAGTTTAGTTCAAATCGCGTAGAAACGTCTGATTGAAAATGACCGATGAAATATTTTCAGTCTGAAAATTGTACAATCTGAAAACACAGCTAAAGCACATGGAAAACATATCGTCACCTTGGAACCAGAAGGTAATATGTCCACTTCAGCTTCTTTTGAGAAAACAGTTTTAAAGTTTGAAGTTTAAAGCCTGTATAAATTAATTACATTTCTAACATTTCTGGTCACTTTGAGGTCGTTTTGTGACAGTACTTTTGGGGTTGATGCCCTTCAACACAAGGCCTTTGACTGCAGTGTTAACTCCATTTTGCCAAAGTGACGATATGTAATGTTTGATTTATATCTATGTATGTGGAAATACTCTCTCGGTATGGCCACATTGTGAATCTCATCGGAAGTGGAAAGAACGCATCGGCCATTTTCTATGAATCTGAGTGTACAATAGAGTTTTTCTCTGAAATTATCTCCGAATCTCACTACGGAAATTCTGAGGAAGAATATACGATAGAGCCGCTTAGCTTTTTCCTTCATTCATTCATTTTCACGGTAAGCCAACTTGTTAATATGCCAACAAATTTTTCTTGCTACTACCCATACTGACGGAAAATTTTACACTTCCCTTAGTTGCATGAGGCGAATGCCGGTATAGTACCTAGAGAAAGGGTGTGACTGATTCTTTCCCCTTCCGTGCCCCTAACGAGTGTTCAACGAAGGACATCTTCTGAAATATATAACGCACTTAGTGCCAATGCAGGAGCTATTTATAGCGGTGTAAGGGAGAAATTTTCCTAGTACATCTTGTGCTTTCCCTGGTACCGTACCCATTCTCTGGGAACAAACTTTTCTCCACTAAAGTAAAGGAGATGAGTAAGTTAATAACTACCCCCCCCCCACCTGCCGCCCACACACACATACACTTCCCGATTACTCCCATGCGATCTGATTAGATAAACAGGCCATGTCCAAATACGTAGGATATCAAAAATAAAATTCGAGAAAAACCGCGAACATTGGACTTGTTGACGGTGAAATTCTAAGAATGCATGTAACTAAATGTGTCGAATAATTTCTGATGAATTCCAATAATGATATTCTTATGGGAATGAACTCGCCGAAATCAAAATAAGGTGGTATCGGGAAAGTGAAGTTCGATTTGAGAAATATTGCATTGTCCAAAACATTAAATTCATTGGACCCCAAAACATGGTTAGTGATCGAACAAAAGCTTTACTGACGAAAAAAATATGTACAGATCGAAGTAAAAGAACAGACAAAAATCAAAGAAAACAACACTTAAAGACCTTCTTCGGGGTTCCCCATGTTTCAACAGGATTGAACACTGTGTCATACATATCAGATCAGTATGAAGTGGTTGAAGGAACATCACAATCAATTCTCCACACTGTCTTGGGCCTACAAACACACCGAACAAAAAACCATTGGACATGTTTGAAATGGATTAAAATGGGCAGAGAGAACCGATACTCTACAATCCGACGGCGCTGCTCCAGCGAGCATGGGGGTGAATTGAACAAGGAATATTTAGTCCTGAGAAATCTTGCTGATCGAGGTCTTCAACCCACGATCAGCAAAAATGGCGTATAAAGTCATGACTAGGTAGAACCCAGGTCGTAGTCCAAAGATCGTTCAGTGTATATCACTACAATTACTATCAATATACATATTCCTCTCACTAAAATTTATGCAACTACTTGATAAGGTTTTACATGAGCGTTTAGGGGTGGGTGGGAGGAAAATAGGTTTTACATTTTAGTTTTGGTCTAAAGAGAATACGTAAGATTGTTTCTCATAGTGTACGTACACTCCACTTGTCGAGCCGCTCCACCTACCTGTTTCAATACATTAATTTTTTTTTTCTCTTCACTGACACATTGCTCAAAAATACAAGTTAAATAAAATGCTACGAAATAACATCGTTGAAACATGAAACAAGCTACAAAAAACGTTAACAAACAATTAAGCGTTATCCATCCATTCCAAGCGAAAATGCCCGAAAAGTGTGTTCAAGATGTTTCAATTTTGATTGCAGTTACTACTTTTGTGACTAAAGAAATAAAACTTAGAACACAATTATGTGAAATCATTTCACGTTCATTTGAATTTTATCTGTGGCCTTCAGACATCTAAGGCTTAGGCCTTTTCAAGTCCATTCCAACTAATTATTTCGCTAAAGAGCAATTGTTCTGAAATTGCAATTGGATATTGAAGGCAATACACTCTACAATCACGATTAGATCTAGACATCTACTTCTTAGGCCATATCCTGTCGTAAATTTTTCGGAATATGCTGTAAAGAAGGAAACAAAGATTAACGGAGAGACAATAGGCATAGTTGATGAGTAGGTTTACCTAGGCCAGCTCAAAACATCGAATGCCAAGTTGACTGATGAAATAAATAGAAGATGTAAAATGACGTGGAGTTCGTTCGGAAGACTACAATTTATTTTCAAAAGCAAACTACCAATGTGTCTGAAGCGTAAAGTTTATAATCAATGTGTCTTACCTGTGATGATGTACGGCTGTGAAACGTGGACACTGAATGCGCAAACAACTCAAAGATTAAGGGTCACATAAAGAGCAATGGAGAGATGCATGCTAGGAGTAATTAGGAGGGACAGGAAGACAAATGAATGGACTCGAGCACAAACAAAGGTAGATGATGTAATCAAGACTGCGAAGAAGATGAAGTGGGGATGCCGGTCACATAGTTAGACGAACAGATGGAAGGTGGACGACAAATGTACTACAGTGGATTCCTCGAGAAAAGAAACGACTGAGACGACGTCCAAATGCAAGATGGGTAGATGAAATCAAGCGTTTTTCAGGAACTACATGATGAGGATAGCAGTAGACCGAGATATGTGGAAAGAAAAGGGGGAGGCCTTCATCTAGCAGTGGATAGAAAACAGCTGAATATGATGATATATTACAGTAGCAATTTCATGTACCTTCTTGCTTGCAATGAAATACGATTACCTCACAAAGAAAACAACAGAAAAGTAGAAAATTAAGCAAGAAAACGTTAATCCTTAGAAAAACTAACCGATTTTGAAGCAACACGAAGTAACTTCTTTGCAATTTATATACACTGTATATAAACGTTTAAAACATTCTGGAGCGAAAAGAAAGCCAACAAGTGTGAACAGATTGAGCTGAATTTAAGTAATTTCAGTGCCAATCAGATTGTGGCGAGCAGTGTTTCCATTCAACGCTTGCAAAATTATATCAGAGTAGAAGAGTTTCTCACACACAAAAAAGTAATTCGCTAGTGATAACGTGGGCGATTACACAATTTTAGGGGAACAACAAACGATGCGTTCAGACCACCCTCCAACAGTATAATATTTCGTTATTCAATAAAATCAGGTGAAAAATATGTTTAATGTCTTTCAGTTATTTCTAAGCTTTCCATAGGCTACGTACTATTCATTTAATTTAAATTACCTTGAGAAAAAGTGATAAAAAAAACGGTGCAAAGTAAGGCGTATTATTGTAGTATTACGCATTCTCAAAACAAACAAGACAAAAAATAAAGTAAGTCTTCTGTGTTTCCATCGCATTATCATCCTCCGATTTTACATCCGAGAACCACCCCCATTGGCCTAGTCGTTAGCGTGTCTGAGTACGGATCGAGGGGTCCCGGTTCAATTCCCGGCGCTGCCAAGGATTTTTTCCAAGGTGTGTGGGTCTGGAACGGTGGGCACCCAGCATCGTGATACAATTGGGGAACTGCTATGAATAAAATATAGAGCTTAGGTTCTCCTCTCCCAACCCGTCTGGACAGCGTGGGAGCAGTAGACCAGCTCCTCCCACCGGGGAGAGGCCTCATCCAGTACTGAATTGAATATGGCTGTGATTTATTATTATTATTATATGCTTGAACGTGAGTACCCTTTTCCTGAAGAACGTTGTCTGTTTATGCAAATTTAATTATCAACATGTCTTAAGGGCACTCCTCGCTCCCAATCCCACTTTTTTTTTTATCATTTTGCAAAGTATTTCAAAATCGAAGAGCAGTACCAAAATTTTTAGAACATAGTGCACTAGTAGGCCTACTTACAAATTACTATGACATCCAATGGGCAGCGATCTCGAGATCTGCTCCATAGATGAGTGATACGTATTCAAAGATCATGACATCATTATTTAATTGAAGTCTCAGTACTCATCTATGCAAATCTCGAGATCGCTACCCATTGGATTTCATAGTAATTTGTAAATACTAATGTTCTCAAATTATTTTTATAATGATCGTAGATTTCGAAATATTTTGAAAAATGTTGGGGAGGACGCGAGGAGGCCTCCTGAAAGATTTACTAAATTTTGTTTGGTTTTATTTTTTTCATTTTACAATTATGGGCTGAAGTGGCAGCTGCTGCCCAAGCTCTTCACAAATTGGAAGGATGACGTTCCTCAGAGAATACTTTTCTAGGAATAAAAATGGAAACTTCACTTTGAAGATATCCGGGCATTTGCATGGTGGGACCGAGGGAAACCTCGGTCAGGCTGGCCAGCGTGAACAGGTATTTCAAAGTTTCGAGTATCAATTCTTCAATATAATAGATTTTCGTCTCATTTCTGTCTCAGATCATATAATTATGTTGGTGTCCACGCATCGGGATGTTCCTTTTCTTCTAGAAAATAGGAAGCACTCCAATAAATGAAATGATTCAAACATGCTGTACTTGATCTTATCTCAGGCGTTATTCTTCTGTTCGTTCTTCAACAATTCTTTTCCGTTTGTAGTATCGGGAACACTGTTGAAGAAACTATTGGGTATCGAGAAATTTTGGTATCATTCAATCTGTAATTCAAACTAATTTTCCTTTTCTCCATATTTACTTAGCTTTGACGAAAACTTCTTGAAACCAGTAAATATTAAAAAGAAATAGCAAGACGATTACCGTTGTGGCTTATAAATAATCTACTAACGCAATTGTAAACCGGCTGTTCCCAACGCTAGATGCTAGCACGAATTTACTGTTTCTTAGGTACTTTTCGCTTGGAATGCACTCTTGCAGCCCAGAGAGTTCAAAATTAAAAGAAGAAAGGCCATGTCAATTTAAAGGCCTGCCGATATTTTATTTTCTGTATTCTTCATTGTTAAATCACTTCATTGTTGTAATCAATATTCGAATCCTTAATAATGGAGCATTTAGAACAATGAACAAGACAGATAAAATGAAATTGACAGTATAAACGTAAATAACTTATCTATGTGAAAATGCTAGAATTGAATTTGCAGGAATAGTATTGAAATTTCATGCAAGTAAAAACTAAATTATAAAGATTGTGGTGGTTTTGCGTTGGAGATCGTTTCATTATCCTGAAGACAATAAAGAAGAGAAAGAGAATCTGGCTAGGAGATTGGCTGCGCACATATCACATACTAAGGAATGCAATTAAATGTATTTATTGGTGAGCGAAACAAGACGAGCTCCTTGGCAATATTAAGGAAGATACAAGGTAACCAAAAAGTTTTTGCCGTTTCTGACGTCCCATTAATCATGTGCTCACAGAGAGGAAACGAAATGACGCACGTACCTGCCAAGTGATCAGGAGTTAGTCTGATCATCGACCTTCAGTAACAAGGCACGGGCTCACACAAGCAGTCATAGTTCGTCCAGACTAAAAGAATAATGGAGGTATCGAAGCAGCTTGTTTGCGTGTGTTTGTTGTATGACTTCAAAGTGGATGGACTTTGCAGTGGACGACCACATGTGTTGAATAACAAGGACCTGAAAGCAGCCATCGAGGAGAACAGTGGTCTAATGTGTGATGTACATGCAGAAAGGTTCCATGTTTCCGCTGAAATAGTCAGACTGCACCTGCATGTGATAGGTTAAGCAAGTGGGTACCCCACATATTGTCGGCAGCCAACAAGGAACAACGAGTGATAGTCTGTTTGTCCTTGCTAATTCGGCACCTGAACACATCCATATTTGATCGCTTGCTCACTGGTGACGAAAAGTGGGTCCTCTGTGACACTCCCAAGCGTACCAGACATTGCTTGTCGCCACGTGACACTGTTCCTCATACTTTAAGACCACCTCTGCACCCACGAAAGGTATGCTCTCTGTATGGTTGACTTGTCGCCAAGTGGTGCATTACGAGCTCCTTCCACCTGGTCAGACAAACACTGCTGACCTCTACTCACAGCAGTTGCAAAGCGTGCACCGTGCATTGAGGGAGAACGAGCCGGCATTGGTGAATCGTGTGTGCTGGTTCTCCACGACAATGCTAAGCCACATGTGGCAAAGAGGACCTGGGAGACCCTTCAGCAACTTGGCTGGGATACACTGTGCTATGCACCATATTAACCGGACCTTGCGCCAACATATTATCACCTGTTTCATTTCCTCGACAACCACCTCAGTGGGAGATCCTTCGCCAATGAGGGAGACCTGCGGAACGCACTCACGGTCTTCTTTGCCTCGAAGACCGCCGACTTTTTTGTCGGGACGGGCGTAAGCCATAGTGCTGTTATCGCCCACACAATTCATTTTATCTTATTATCTTACCGCTGACTTTTATCACCAGGGTACTGTGCAGCTGCAGGAATGTTAGCAAAACGTGTTGGATGCTGATGGTGCTTGCTTCGAAACCTGAAGGTACGTACCGTCCACTGTATTGCTCTTTGTTTATCACTGCTCTAGAATGGCAAGAACTTTTTTTGGTCACCTTGTAAATCGTATGTTGAGATAAAAAGGAAAGCACAAGATCGTAATGGCGAGGGCTTAGCTTGCCTTGAAGGACGTACTTCTTTCGGCAGAACATTGATTAATAAATGAAATAAAAGTTAAAACATGTTTCTGCCGCCGGATTAAATGTAATTCTTCCTACGTAGGCGAAGAGAAAAATCAAGATGGTCTTCTCTTGCATTAAAGCATTAATTAAAAACGGTTTGGCATACTTTTGATTTATAAAAAAGCTAGAAATACACAAAAAAAATCCCTTATGTACTAAATAAGCAGAACCAAAAATGCTACTTACAACTAAACTGTGTGTGCTGGACACCATATTGAATTCTGTGAGCTGCCCGAGCTCTGTAGAATATCTAACGATACCAATAAAAAAATCTTAAGTCCAATACAGGCTTATCCCACGGTTGCAGAACTAGTGTAACTACATAAAATCACAAAAAATTAGAAAGAAAAGGAAGATGTTTCTATTACTGCTTTTACGACTACTACTTCAACTATTTGCATACAGACCAACATTCTTAACTTCATATACCACATTTTAGAACACACACACTCATATTTTCCATATTTAGCGGTCCTTAATGATAAAATGATGTTGCCCTGCTGGCAACCCTGATATCTGCCGCGACGCAGAGGATCACAAGAAAACTAGATCAAGTGGGTGGGAGCACAGGAAGTGAGTGGAAGGGAGGATCGAGGCCATCTCTACGTTCAACATTCAACCACCAGTAACCAAAACGCCATGAACCGTTCCCCTGAGGTCACCTCTAGGGTCAGGTCATAATGCGTGGACGCATGAAGGACAGACAGAGTGCGTACGTAACGCGACCCCCACGAAAACATTATTGACCTAAATTCTAAATCAGGGTTTAAAAAAAAACACTTTAAAGTGTTTTGATTTGCAGCTTCAATTTATTTCCTTTGTTATCATGATAAGTTCATTATTGTTTCAGAGCACAGAGAGAAGAAATCAAAGTAAGAAAAGTATGTTACAGAAAGTGGAACAAATTCTCGCTTGGAATGCGTTTTTTTATAGAAAGAATGCGTGCACTGTAAAAAGCTGCTTGTCATAAAATTAGGGTTGGTTAGTTATTTGTTCGAGTGCGTAGCTAGCTAGCTACACGTGGAAGGGACAAAACTAGGTCGCGTGGAGCATGACCTTCTTAAAACACTACTCTTGATACTGAAAATCTCAGAATTATCAAACCCCCTACACTTTCTCAACTGAATAATAATAATAATAAATAATAATAATAAACAGCAATCATCCACACATCGCGAACACGATGAAAAAGCGATCAATAAATTTTAACTAGACAGGTTCAGTTAAGGGTTTTCTGCTACCGTCAACAAAACATTTGATACTACGAACTGCACAAGAGCTATATAACTTGTATGGTACATGCAGCAAAACACAAATGACAAAAAGGGTTATACTTAACGCAACAGATACTGAACAATATAGTACCAAGAACTGAACGATGTTTGATTGAACTCCAACAAAACATGTCTGATGCCAGTTACTATTGTATTATGCAAACTGTTACTAAACATTAACATTAACAGAATGCGTAATGAGGAGAATGTAACTGGGCGGTTATAGTAGCTGCAGTCTCTGACAGACTATTGGGATAACCTGTCACATTCCCATCAAAAGATGGATATTATTTTAATGTTTAATTCTGTGATTAATTTTTGATGATTATTAATCTAATAATTTCTTTATTTTAACAGGAATTTATAATTACTGACTCTGTATATAAATTAAGTTGATGTTTATTTTAAGTTATTTTGAGTAATTATGATGCACTGATTTGTTCTGAAATAACTAAATAATTTTTCATAGTAAGAACAAGATCGGGAGAAATCGGTTTTGCCGCGCATAAATGGATTGCCGCTCTTAATTTTGCTGAGGAAACCTGATTAGAGGAAATAGGAGGATAGGGTAAATAATTTCTAATTGACCATTCATTACAATTTGTACTTTCCATCGTTTCTTTTATAGTATTTTTCGTGGAAAGTAAATTATCTGGCTTGTCCTGAGGTTTTAGCTGAAACTGTTAATTGCACTGATTATGGTCAGCATTGTTCCATTATAGATAAAGTCTAGTGAGACAACTTCTTTTTAGAAACCTTCTCCATTACCCTCTAAAA
>JAGDQP010061244.1:0-10538 GCA_022664845.1 Lepisma saccharinum
ATATTTCAGGGAATAAAACAAATATAACAAGAAATTAAAACTTTCTAGAGAACGTAATCTTGATCAAAAACATTTTACGTTTCTCTCCCTCGATCTTTGATGTTTTAGATTCAGTTTCCGATTATGAAAGCTGAAGTCCAATTTCTAACACGAAAGCTTTTGCACAAGATGAAGGGACGGTAGAGTTGTGTTAACATCTATCGGACAAAGATGACGGAATAAGGCCAATTTTAAGATGTTTTCAAATTACTTATGCAGCCACCAGAAACACACATAGGACTCCTTGAATAAATATCAATTAGCCACTGGGAGACTGAGAATGCACCTGAAAATATTGTATATCTTTATTACTCGAAGCATGTAACACCATTTCCAAAACTCTTGTGTGCAGATACCAAAAGTATTAGATAAAATCGAACATGGCTTGGATTAAAAAAAAAAAAACATCATTGTTATGGGACAGTCTTACTTTCACAATAGGTATACATTTGAGCAGAAATGTGACGAAAATCTTATTAGAAGTCTCATTATGCATGTGCATTTCATTACTCAATTAAATTACTAGCTATTCGTTGCCAACAAGGTCAAACAAATGATCAAACGTCTTCAATGAAGAAGTGTAATGGATTGACTGCAATCTCTTGACGAGCCTGGTTCAATACCCGCACCCACCAAGTTTAATTTTTTTCATTAGCTGTTACAACCGTGTATTTATGTACTTTGAAATACTCGTTCTCACATCTTTGTGCATTTTAGATGTACAGTAGTAATCATAATTTGTGTCCTTTGAGGTGAGCTAAATGAGCACTTAGAATGTACATTAAGTGTTCACTTTACATTAGATATAAATAACTTACAAATTCATGAAATGTATGGTCCCCTTCGTGACTGTCCTTTTGTGCAATTGGAATAAGATTTCTTACCTAATATGCATTTTTATGTAAAATATTATTACACTCTTCCATCTAGAATTCATATTTTAAAAAGTAAACAAGAATATACATTAATTTGAATAGAACAAAATTTTGGATCACCCGCAAATCCTTTCGAGACATTCTTCTGGAAAAAGTCTTATGTTTACGCATCTCAATAAATTAAGAAGATAGTAGTTTGTATGCCACATATTGTATGTTATTATCTAATTTACTGTTGGTTTTAGCTCTAGTAAAGGACGCCCCAGATAAAGAAACAAATACCTCTTTAGCATCCAATAATAAAGAGACATTTTATCAGTCAGTATATACAATTTTATACAAGCATTATTTTCAGGATACTTTCGACGTGATAATAGAAGCTAGTGTCATCTATCGTGAAGAAAACTAATTAATTCAACGAATACAAGCAAAATTTCAAGCATGACTTTCCTAAGGGACAGGAACCAAACATTTATTTGTATTAAAAGTTTTACTATTACAAGGAGCGACGAGAGAAAAAAAAACATACACAGTACATATTCATTCCGTGGCCACCAGCATTTCAAGAACAAATATTAACTTTTGTCCAGGTCACGAAGTATATACATATATTTGGCAGTAACAATTTCGAAGCTGACATTTTGAAAAATTCATTTTATTTCCTGTTAAATAGGGGGGTTCGCCATATTTTTTTTCCTGTGGATAGTACTGAAACAAAAAAAATATATACAGCATGAAATTGATGCGCGTATGTGTAACTGTTAATTTTCATCTATGTGTTTTTTTTCTTCATTGCTGAGTGGGCGGAGCTATGAGTTTTCTGTGTATTCAACTACCGGCCCATCCTGTTTTCATGCATACAATCAGACACAAGCATACATTCACATACGTAACATACATATATACATATACTTCATACGTATATATATACACACACACGGAGAGAATAAAATGCAAAAAGGGGGAGGGGCTCAAGCGGAGGTAGAAAAATGAGAAAGGTACAAAAACCAAAAAAGGAAAACAAGGCGAGAGTAAAAGAGGATAGCGACAAAAAAAAAAAGTGCCATTTTGATCAGAGTCCAGAAAACACCGCTAGAGGGACTCCAATACAACCCGTTAGAGACAAATGACGGTATTCTCCTGGACTGGCATTATTAATTCAGTGGTATCTGCTCTTTGGAGTCCAATATCTGTGGTTCTGATTGTCTGTGCGCCTCGATATGAAGCTAGAATATTGTGAAGCTTTCTCTGTATACAACTAACATGCTCTCCCCCCCTTACGCTCTTATGCCTCTCATACATCCACACATACACTCACACTCTAGTCCCTGAAGCCAATCGTTTAGTGGTCAATGGCTGATGGCTTCAACTCGATTTTTTGTGTGTCTTTTGTTTTCCTTGCATTAATTGCTTGGAATTCTCATCTGGTAGTACCAGACATGTATGAGTATATATATAGACATATATGTAGGTGTTTTGACGAGTGTTTCGTAAAATAATAATAAGGAGGGAGAAATATGGAAAAGAACCCAATAAAACGAAATTTTTTAATAAAAAAAAAATATTAAAACAGAACTGATTGAAAGTGCCCGATTTCTCTCCCATTTTCATCAACTTATTCAAAGCTTCTCACACATTCGTTTTCCTATTTTTATTTTTATTTTCCAATTCTTTAGATCAAAATATTCACTACTCACCGGGTTTAACATCTCCCTCTCTCCCTCTCTTCTCACTCACGTACTCTCTTTATGGGGAAGATATTGGTTCCATTTTTCCCCCCATCCGGGAAACAAAAAGAAAATAAATAAATGTCCAGATGCTGTCCTTGTGTTCATGAAAGAAGAATTCGATATAATTTGAACAAACCAATATCGATCTATCGTGATTCATTTCCTTACATATCCATGCATTGTCTATTTCTCTATTTCGTTTTTAAGGGTAGGGGGTGGGATAAAAATACGATAATAAAAAAAAACTAATTCGAATTTAATCGTAAATTTACTTCGAGAACCAGTACTCTGTAGTGACAAGTAGTGTTGTTTCACGTGCAACTTATGATATGCATATTACTACGCAAAAATAATCTAAAAAAAATGGCGATCCACTCGTACGAGTAAAATTTTCATTTGATTGACCTATGTAAAAAAGAAAAAATAATCATATTTAGCTTAGTTTAAAACTGAATTAAGTCAAATGTTCACTTGAAGAGTTTTATATATATATATAAATCACAGCCATACCAGTATTCAATCCACTAGTGGATGAATCCTCTCCCTGAAGGGAGGAGTTGGTCTACTGCTCCCAATATATATTCAGCCGTTTTCTGTCCACTGCCGGATGAAGGCCTCCCACTTTTGTTTCCACATGTGTCGGTCTGCTGCTATTCTCATCCATGTAGCTCCTGAAAGAGGCTTGATTTCATATATACCCATCTTGCATTTGGACGTCGTCTCGGTCGTTTCCTTTCTCTAAGAATCCAATGTAGTATATTTGTCGTCCATCTTCCATCTGTTCGTCTAGCTATGTGACTGGCCCATCTCCACTTCACCTTCTTCGCAGTCTGGATTACATCTTGTACCTTTGTTTGTGCGCGAATCGATTCATTTGCCTTCCTGTCCCTCCTAGTTATTACTAGCATACATCTCCCCTAGCATACGATGGCGGAAAAAGTCATCTTGAAATTGATTTAGTAGATAAAATAACGCTGAAGGTTGGGGAGATCTATATCAAACATCCCGACCCCTAAAAAGTTAAATCCAAAATTTGATTATGCTCCACTTTATCATTCTACTAATAAAGCCATAAAAGACTATTCGAGTAACTTGTGACTGATTCAAACTTTATGAAAACCTTTACTGGTATTTTATAAAGAACATTTCCAATTACTAATGACTTCTTCAAATTGGTCCAGTCCTTATCTCACCATAAGAATAATTGAGTACTTTTTGACATGATAATATTCGGACGCTTTATTTTCATATATAGAGAGGAGTGACCAAGTTTGAATAAGTCACCAGCCATGTGAATAAACCTTTATAAAGTATCATTAAATGTTAAAAATTTCACCAGTTATTTGAATAGTTTTATTTATAACTTTATCAGTGCATTTGTAACTTATAACCTAGCCGAATTTTATATTTCACCTGTTTTAACTGGATAACACTTTGATATAGAAGAACTTGGATCTCTTTTACGTGTATGTTTTCAATCGATTAAAATTATTTTTGTAGTTGGCAAATTTGAAAATCTCAAATTTGACCAAAAAGCAACTGTAAGAGCTTGAAACTAACTCTATGGCGTACGGAACTCGCAAGTTCATCGCCGTAGTAACAAATGTTCCTGGGCAACATCAAGCTAGTTTTCATTTTGAACATCTACCGGTTCTTCTCGATGTTCTCTTTTAATTTTATTATCACACCGACGTCTCGGTCTTTCCAACGGCCTTTTTACCCTATCCGAGCTACATGGCCTGCGCATCTTAGCCTTCGTGATTTCATTATTCTTATAATGTCATGTGAATCATACAATCTGTGCAGCTCTTCATTATGTAGTCTCCTCCATTCTCCGGTCAGCTCGCCCCATATATCTTTCTTAAAACCTTATTTTCGAAAACTCGTAATTTATGTTCAAGTCAGGGTCGTACTTTCACAACCGTAAAGTATTACCGGAAGAATAACTGTTTTGTATATTTTTAATTTTAGCTTTCTTGATAAATCTAACCTATCTAAAACCTTGGCCTCCCTGAATTGTTATGATTGTTATAGTAGTGTAAAAAATCTAACGGCACGTTAGATTTTTACGGCTTCCCCAACTTGGATTTTTACTGCTTTCCTCTCTACTTTAATTTCATATTCATATTGGAGAAGTTGAATTGTTAAGATTTTACTGCATTTTTACACTCACACTTCAAAAGAAATGGAATACCTAGCCTACACAGTATTCTGCAGGACACCCTTTAATGCGGCTGAGTGCAACATGTCCTCGTAGCATTGATATTTCAAGGTGAAACATCTCTGCAATGCCTAAACTAAGAATTTTAAAACTTGGCGAGTTACTTAAACAAGTAAACTCGTAGCTTGACTAAGCTTTTGAGCCACGCTGCTTTATTTGAGACCAACAAGACCATCAATGAGATCATATCGAAACCTACCGTGAAATTTTGCTAGGAGAATTATACTTTCTATAGAGAGGTAACATACTAAAAAATAGCTGCCTATATTAACTGCAAGGTACCCAGATAGGGTCTGGAATATTGGTCGAAGTGTACTGTACATAAAGTGATTTTTTTTATGATTCGATCAACTGAAGTCACTTCTGCTTCACTTTCGTCTTGGAATGAAACACTGTCGAGCAGTAGCATCACCTCCCACAGCGCAGCCCTCCGATCCAGGACGTATTTAGTGTGACTGTTTACCCCCATTTAAAAAAAAATGTAAAATTATATGGATTTCATAAACAAATCTGAATTCTGAGGGCTCCAGACCCCTAAATATACTGTGGGAGGTGACATTACAACTCGAAAATATTTCACCCCAGGTCGAAAGTGAAGCAGAAGTGACTTATGTAGATTAAATCAGAAAATATTCACTTTTTTTTAGTTCCTATCTCTGTTCCTCTTGCAGTTAATATGGGCAGTTATTTTTTGTATGTTACCTCTCTATAGAACGTAGATTCTCCTAGCAAATTTCAGGGTATGTTTCGATATGATCTCATTGACGGTCTTCTTGTAAGTTCTTGTGATATAGTCTGTAAATCTCGGTTTAAGATTTTTTATTCTTTGCCCCTCTCCTCAGTTTTGAGTTCTAATTACGAAAGTTGCAATTCTAAATGTTTTCTCTTTAATTTTAGTCCCTCTTTACCTCTGTAATGTACCAAATTTTCAGTTTCTATGTCTACTGGAAGTACCCTATATGTTTTAATGATCGAAGAATGAGTGAAATGAGCCAGTAAACATAAAAAAAAAGTTTTTTAAATTAGTGAAAAAAAGTCTTATATGTGCATCAAGATACAATTAGAAACGAGGTATAAAAAGTCTCATTTAATTAAAAATGAGAGCATATCGGTTTGAAAAGAAGAACAGTGATCTTCTTTTCAAATCGGAATGTTCTTATTTTCAATAAAATGAGGCTGGTTGTACCTCATTTCTGATAAAAAGATGTCTCAATACACAGATAGAAGTCTTTATCTCAATTTTAAAACACTTTTTTTTTAATTGTAAATATATACCATAAAAATTAGGAATTTCAAATTTAAATATATCTCGAACTTGTAAACGTCGAAACCTGAAACTTTGACTATTTACTAAACTATTTAACTTATAGCCTGTCCACAATTTTGAGCCTTTCTGTGTTGTTTAAAATTGACCTATAGGGTGCCCCAAATAAACTGTTTGTGGTTACCAAAACATTTGTTAGAATAGGTCCCAAGCTACGGCACCACACTTTCTGGCTGACCTGTTTCGTTGTAATTAGATAAAACCAAGCTTGACACTTCAATTTGGCAAGATGGAATATTATTCCTTGTCAATTACAGAATTTAGGACATAAATTAACAATTCTGGGGTATTTTCTTGTGGTTAAAATCTTGTTTATTTCTGAATATTTCATGTGCTTGTCACAAACGACTGAGTAACATAGAAATAAATGAGTTTGAAACAATGGAACAAACAAGAATATTATTAAACAAAGCCGATTCTGTGTTATAACTTACAATTTGTTACCCTGGTAATTGGAGTAGTATGCGAAGAAACGCTTTAATGCGATATTGATTATTGTTAATAAATGCATAGTAGGCCTATCGTACAGTAATATTGTACTTTTTTGCAGTTATGATGGGAAGTTTGAGTTCTATTTTCCTTGAGATGAACTCCACTTAATTTCAGGCAACAAGCGTTATGGGCTAGTAGGGAAGGCGTTAAGTTGCCAACTAAGCCCGTGTTCAAGTCTCCTCGATACCATCGTATTTTGTCTTCACTGGTGCTAAACAAATTCGTTTAAATCAAATAAAGCTTTGATTGGGCCTTATTTGAACAAGTTTTTTTGTTAACCACAAACAAGAATTTTTCTCTCTGTGTTAAAATGTTATGCTTCCTGTAAGCAGGACTCTGGCCGCGCTGCTGAAAGATTTAGCAAAAGAGCAACCATGCATCTTTTATAAGTGGTGGTAGGTATGTTTATTCCGATCAAAACTCCTGAACATTCTTCAACCTGCCAGCCGTAAGTGCTTCCTGTTGTGTTCGCAATCACATTTATATAAAAAAGAGTAATGTTAATTTAATTTGGAATAACTCATATTAAGAGGGCGAAATTTTAGAATTACAGATCATATCAGAGTCCCATTTCCTTTTATAGTTGGGCTCTGGACTGCCTAGGCCATAGGAAAAAACATGTAATGAGAAATTAAACTAAATTAAAATATATTCGTACATCGAGAAATAAAAGAAAATGTTCATGTAAATTCAATAACATTGAAATAAAAAATAAACAAAACAACTTTGTGACAAAAATAGAATTAGAAAATATTTTTTTACACTAATGGGTTGATATTCCTTTGTTTCAGTCACACAGCAACTGCAATCTTATAGAATGTTTCTGATTGAAGAAGTATTTCAGACACATTAATTGGAATGTCTTTCTGAATGTTCATTACGACTAATGCATTTGGAGTCCTAGAACATATGATATTGGACATTATGGACATTTGCAACTTCTCAGCATTATTAAAAATATTGTAATCATCACTGTTAACAATGTACTGATTGACTGATAACATTGTCAGACATAGCATTCATAAAACTCCACAGAAGGATCCTGAAGTTGACGACACGTGGTAAAAATCTGTCCAAGAATTGTACCGACGCTATTTAGAGCAATGATGTTACGAAGGTTACCTCAAAAGATTTGGGTCAACTAAAGATATGATCTTGGTCCTGAATTTGTGAGAGCACAGCGGTTATTTAAGTAACTAACTTTGTAATCTGTGCTCATCTCTTAGAAATAAGTTAAGAGCAATTATCTGTTGATTCACATTCTCAGACATCTTGATTCTCTTAATGTGGGATTTGACTGCTCTGAAGAACGTGATGAATAAAACTTCTAAAAACAAGCCACTAAATTTCATAAATATGATTTTTGTTGCACGAATAATTGTTATTTCCAACAAAATTTATAGGTATTATTAAGAATTTCCACACTCGTACATCATTAAAGATTTTTATTGATTACAATAATAAAACTAGAATCGAAATTATTGCAAACTAAATGATTGAAACAAAAACAGATAATAAATTTTAATATATGTCGCATACATGACAATTTGACAGCTCTATATTTTAATATGTTATTATAAGTTGGTGACCAAATCTGATTCAAAACCATTAATATTATATATTTTTTAGACTGTGGTAATGTTATTCCTGTTAGAGAACGAGCTAAATCAGTACTTCGTACTTTTAGTGGCCAAGAAATTTGTTTCAAAATATCTTTCCGTTCACGGAAGCAAAGATATCGAAAGGTTGAACATGATCTTCCCTTCAAACATATGCAAGGCAATATTTATTTCGCCTTTAAACGGATCCAACCATAACAAGAGGGCAAAATATAAATAATTAAGTGGCTTTATTTATTACTAAAGGATGAGAGTGGCTCACAGTATTAGTCAAGAATTATTATATGCTGTTTCATTTACCAATATAATCATTTAAACTTTAGTAAACTTTGTTTTGTATGGACCAGTCTAGTAACTTTTGACTTCTACCTATTTACAGCTAGTTAAAATCTATGCCCTGGCGCAATTGGAACCCGCGTCCTTCGAGTCGTTAGCCTAACATCTTAGACCATACGGCACTAGAATCATGTTTCTAGTAGACTACATAGCATTATTTCACACATTTCAATTTTAACGAAAATATTTTAACTGCTACAGCAAAATGGTCAGTATTTTTAATATAAATTACTCCAAATTCATAAATCCTTTATATTCTTAACTTTGTGGGGAGGGGCTTTATCCCGATAGCCCCCCTTAAATTCGCTCCTCTACTGGTGACTGATGCCGTCATAGAAAGAGAAATTCAAATTGTGAACTTTAACACAATGCACAGTGGGCCAGCAATCAAATCTAGCAGGACAAAATTCCTATCGCTGGACTAAAAAAACTTTACACGCGTAAAGGGTAGGAAGTGCCGGTATATGGAGAAATTAAACACAAAGTCTGTAAGTGATGGAAAATATTACTTTTAATGAAACGAAAAAATATTTAACGTTAGTGTGACTTCATGTGACCAACAATTAGAAGGTCATCATTATCCCGCCTCACTAAAATCACAAACCAAAATCAATACCAGCTTTAGAAGCAGATCCATTATCTTGATCATCAACATATTGTTGTCGTTGTCTTCAGTTTCGTCAAAATCCCGGAACTGTAGTTGGATTTCTGGTTGCTTTAGTAAATTCTTCATCTCTTTCGGGGAGTGAATCCCTTTCCTTCGTCTAAGTTTTGGAAAGTAAACTTACATCTGGATCAGAAATGACCAGAAAATGATTCATAACATTAGGTAAACTTGTTTGGGGAAACACTTCCTAGTATGAGCTTCCCCGTACTTCATAATACTTTCATGCCGCTCTTCTTGTGCATCTTCATATAGCATGACAATTGGTAATATAGCCTTCTCAAGTACTTTTCTACCACGTATAAAGATTTTGTGAACAGTAACACGCATGTAACACCAGGGATAAAGCTTCACGTATAATTGAGATACAGAGCTTTCCTGTTACTTTCACATATTCCTCAAATACCTTAACCTCGACTGGAAAACCATGAGGAATATGTGAAAAAATTGTCCAAAATCTATAAATCAATTCTCTGGACGAGGACAAAGTTGAGTTCTGAAATACCAGACAGGTCGTATCCATACCACTTCCCACAGCTCCTTACGTATTATAGAGACTGTCGTTTCTGACTGCAACTTACGATAAAATAATCTGTATGTGCAAAATGGTCAGGTAATGGCAAAATCTGCTGCAAGAGCAATAAAGAATATAAGTTTGTCCGTAAACCAGCGCAGGTTTGAATGCACGAGCAGTCGTGGAACTTTTTGTATCTCTGTGTTCTTGCCAATAACATTGTAAAATTTCTCGTTCCCCATATTCACTTTTGGGCGTATTTAAGTACATATACAAGAATACTTCTTGGTACATTAACACACATCAGATAAGTAGGGTAAATACCGGAAAATACCTTTTTCATGTGGTAATATTCTTCCTACTGACACACACAGCTATCACAAAGCCTTCGATTTTCTCGCTCGTCACCCAACTGCTTGGCTCCATTTGCAGGGCGAATTTATCAGTTTATTTTTGGTGGGCTAGTACGTCATCCGTTCAATATATACTGACCTTCTATTTTCGGAAAAGTGAAGATCAGTCTATGGCGCGGCATAAAATTATTGAGCGGTGTAGATGTTCCAAAAATGACTTTTGTGCCGCTAATTTTAACTTCTGGCCCACTGTGTCAGTAAGTCCACTAGAACGTTTGTGCCAATTCTAAGTGTGAGAGAAATGAAAGAAAGAATGAAACGGTTTATATTAAAACAAATGACATTGCTTTCGTAACAAGTACTACATATTA